>BQNB010017670.1:0-69560 GCA_026074375.1 Tanacetum coccineum | reverse complement strand
CAAGGTGCCTCAACACCTGCTGAATTGAGGCGCATGCAAAATATTCCATATGCCTCGGCTGTGGGTTCTATTATATATGATGTGAGATGTACTCGCCTAGATGTTGCGTTCGCTCAGAACATAACAAGCTGATTTCAACAGAATCCAGGTGATCTTCACTAGACTACTGTTAAGAACATTCTGAAGTATCTTAGGAATACTAAGGACATGTTTCTAGTTTATGGAGGTGATCTAAAATGAGAGCTCAGGGTTTCTTGCTACACTGATGCCGGATATCTAACGGATGCTGATGACCTCAAGTCTCAGAATAGATATGTGTTCGTTTTGAATGGAGGTGTTCTTGATTGGAAGAGTGGCAAGCAAAGCATTTTCGCTGCTTCATCTACAGAAGCTGAGTATATTGCTGCCCATGATGCTTCTAAAGAAGCCGTATGGGTTAGGAAATTCATTTATGGGCTTAGCATTGTTCCCACAATTGAAGAACCCATTAATATGTATTGTGATAATACTGGAGCAATCACTATAGCTAATGAGTCTGGAATCACTAAAGGTGCTAGACATTTCCGTGCCAAAGTTCACTACCTCCGCGAAGTTATTGAATTTGGTGACATAAAGTTAGAAAAAGTTTACACAGATGACAACTTAGCTGATCCAACTTAGCTGATTCATGTAAATCTATGTTTATTAGTCATTTGGGTAATTGGGATTGTAAAGACAATTTTATTTTCTGATGAATAAAGATACGAGGTATTTGTTATCATTCATATAACAATTGTTTGTCTTATATTTGCATATTTAATCCTTGAATGATTTATCATTCTAAATAAGTCCATTGTCGGTTAACAATATGGGAGTATTGTTACATAAGGCAAATGTGAGTGTTGGTTATATTCTTTGAATATATGGAAGGTTCCCACCAAACTCATATGTTACTCACAAGGGATGCGTATTGGACACCCCAACCTTCGAATGTTTACTTTATGGATCCGTTGTCATAAGTAAAATTTGAAAATGGTTAGTTAAGTCATCCTTAGACTTGAGAATACAAACAAGTTCTGGTATGTGTGGATATCACTTTTTAATTCTATGTCAAACGCTGTCCTGAAAATGGTAGTTATAAAGACTATTATTGGAAGTGATGTGAAGCAGCATTCACAACACTTGTATTCAACAAAGAATTTGTTCCTCCACTTGATATGTGCAGAATAATACCTTGGCGCCTCTCCAGAATTAATCAGATAATTGTTTGGCCGAACCCAAAGGGTAATGCAAGATGATTCTTGATTACATTTGGTATATCTGTATTGAATTCTATAACGAGAATCTAAATGGTTAAACTATATGGAATGAGTTAGGATCCATATCCATGGTTTAACGGTATTTGAACAAAGGGATGATTATAGCAAGACAAAATAACCATGCTACTGAGAATGTTTATGAAACTTGATCTCAGACACTTCTAGTTTTAAAAACGAATGTGAGTGTTGCTAGACGTTTCCGTCGTTAGTGTATGGGCTATCTGCTACTCCAACTCCCAAGTGGGAGCTGTTGGATTATGTGAGTTGAACTAGCCGAGTGCAACTAGAAGTGTGTGAGCCTATTGGGGGCACACACGATAAAACATTTAGAGTACGTTTAAACTTCACGATATCGTTTCTAAGTAAACCATTCGGACAACAAGGTGACTAAGACAATATTCCTTGATCCCTTTGTCTTATGGCCGGTCATAGAAGGCCTAAGAATGTTCTTGGGAGTGTCTTGGTTCTATGTATCCAGGTGATAAGGATTTGAAAGGAAAGGATAAAGTTTAAAGGAAGTTTGATAAGGTTTAAACTCATGAAGTTTATTCTTATCATTTCTAGGGTTGAGAGATTATATAAACCACCTCTCCCTCACTCCTTTACCTGTGAATCCAAAGAAATAACACACCAAAAGGCTGCTGTGCTCTCCTTTCACTCCAACACAGCCGAAATCAAAACCCTTGTCAAACAGTTTTGATTTTCGGTACTCCCTTTTTACTCCTGTCCTAATTCGGTAAACTCTTTTAGGGTTTATTCGTGTGTGATTCGATCCCAGGTCTGATCCAGAGGGTTAATTACATTGGTTTACATATTGTCAAGGTGTGACAATAGTCGGATTCGATCTAGGGTGTGTGGATCTCTAATTCGGTGGTACTGTAGCACGGGTACAACCGAATTCGGTTCAACCCTAGTTGTTTCATTCTGATTTTCGGTCCAGGGGTGTGTGAGGCTTTTGGATTTCGTTTTTCAGTTGCTTTGGTGTACACTTGTTGTATTGGTATACGTGAGGTTTGGACTAGCATCCGGGCGTGCTTGTTTACGTGTTTGTGTGAGCACTCGTAGAGGTGACAATTTAGTCACTCGTTTCTCATTCTTGGTTTCTTTGATTTGCTGGTGACAACGAGGGTATGTTCCTATTTAATTTACATGTCCTTTAAAAGTGTTTTATATGTATGTTAATTATTGTACTAGACTAGATCTATCGGCTGCGTACTCGTTAGAGTTAAACTGGTTAACTTGATTGATAAATTCCAACAGCTTGTTTATAATACAAGGCGAGACTAAATAAGCCGAAGCTCGGCTTGTTTGGCTATGAAAGTTGTTTTGGAAATCGTTAGCTACCATTCCGTTGACAAAGGAATAAACAACCATGATTCGAAAATGATTACGCTCCATCAATTTTTTTTAGAAAAGGGTTTATAACATGTAATTATCCTGAGTTCGTTGCCTTGTAGTAAATATTTGTTTGAAGCTCGTTATTGAGCTTTTGTATATTAATTATATACAAGTTTGTTTAAGTTTGCAAGCTTGATTGAGCTCAAATCGAGCTTATAAAGTCTCGACTCCCTTGATAAGAATCGGCTTTCTTAAATCCAGACACTAGAAAATACAGTAATTGTACTTTAAGGGAAGTGTTAAGTTGTAACTATTTTGAAGACGGATTTTGTGACATTCTTATTGTGTTTGTGTGTTTCAACAATAGAACATATTCGAAAAACTAGGTGACTACCAAAGGACTGAATTAATTCACATGTACTATTCCACTAGCCATAAATGGACCAAACCATACGAAGGTATGGGAGAATGTTAGCCTGTTCGCCATAATTAGGCTAGCAACAACAAAGGTACATGAGTACGATGAAGCATTACAAACGCAGCAAGTATTCCGAAATTGTGTATCTTATGTAAAAAGTGACCCGGCTCGATTTGATAAACTAAATGAACTATTCTGGCTTGATTTCAAAAGGTACCATGGTCTTGGTTTGGCCCCTTCTTGGTTACGACATGTTCATGTGACTACATTTGTTTTGTTTGCACAACTCATTAAGAATTGGTCAACTTGAAGAGCAAGTGCATCATTTTAAATTCTAACAAGTTTTGATTCCTTTTTTGATAATAAAAATGCCAGTCGATCATACGTTATACACTCATCAATGGTTTAAGTGCAAGTACGATAATCTTTTTTTTATTCGTTAGTCGTTTCCTACGAGATGTTCGATTTTTCCGTAATATTGTTGAAGTTCTATATTATTCGGAACACATTCTAGCCACTTGATCATGTTAACCCACCACCTTCGCGTACTGATATGCATGGACTTTTTTCTTTCGAGATAAGTATATAGTTACATTGAGAAAAGCAGTTTATATTTTAATTATTTGTAGCAAATGTTACCTCCGTATCTTACTTAAATTTGTTGACATGTGATATATGGTCAAAATAGACATATGAGAAACATGGAAGCTAACAAGGAAGCCCAACATACCCATTTGCTACATCTTCCAAAGTCAAACAATGCACGTTATATTACATCCTTCCCAAATCATCAATGACAATGTCCTAACTACTATCAAAATTCGATTTTTCATTCACACATCAATGATCCAGATTTGTAGTGGTTACCTTTTAAGGTATACTATGAAACTTATTTCGAGACGTGTTTGTAATTGAAAATTGTAATCGGAATTTAAAACGAGCAATGTTAACTTCAAAAGTGGATTCGACTCTTATGTTGCTTTCGTCTAAGCTAGTCTTAAAATCAACCTTTTTGCGACGCCATTTAAAGTTATCTACTAAAAAATTAACATGATCAAAAGTAAAAACCATGGTTAAAAAAAGAAATTTTATCATATCGTTGTCAAAGTTTAAACATATGAAAATTTTCAATAGTTTTGAGTACACTTTTTTCGGGGACACATTAGGTAACCGTTATAGATTTGATTAGTGAAAAAACATATCTAAAAAAGATGTTGCATTAATATATACATTTGAGTTACAGTGATTATCATATTTTCCGGGTCATAACTTGTTTCGAGACCCGAAAATCGAAGCTTCCCATGAAGACCCGTACCATCCTCCCACTTCTTGTGTTTTTAAACCGAATATTTTCTCTAATTTAATTATAACCAGTTGTTTTATTATGTTACCGTTTTGTTAAATATAAACTATTAGCCAAATGTGCAGACTGAGCTAATTAAATTTTGATGTCTCAGATTACATATAAATAATAGTAGTAATGATTATTATTATGAAATAATAATTGCTACTAGACAATATTTCCTTAACTTAAAATAGATGAACCGGATCAAGTCTTGCCTTTCTTCAATTATGCATGACCCAGTCACACGTCTTTTTAATATTCAACTTAGTATTTACTCTTGGATCTTGATGGGTTTAATTTAAGAGTTATGATATATATGCCTAATTATGAGACTTAAAAGTAGACCTACACCATTTTTTTTTTTGACAAGTGTAATACACACTTTTTCTTTCATCATTTTTTAACAAATGCATCAATCACATCTTTAGGTCTAATTTTAGATGTAGATTTTAGGTATAGAAATCATTTTTCTTAATTTAAACATGTTTTGTAACGTTACTTTATTAAAACAACTAATGTTGTCAGGATACAAAAGAATAAGATATAAACAGTTGCACATTTCTCTGAAAATAGATAAGTTGCTTTCGATGTTTATAATGACAATGAGAGCATTAGCTAGAAATACGACATTAAGCCATTTTTTATCTACGATTCTTATTCTTGAAATATCATATATGGTTAAGCAAGTTCAAAAAGAAACTTATATTGAGCATTACAAGGTTGATGGGTTCATTTAGCCGTAACTTTTTTCGATTACCACTCCTTCCTTCTCAAAGTGACTATCCACATTTATATTTTGAGTTGTGTCAAAACAATGTTCACATTGTATTCAATCAATCAAAATTGACTTTAGTGGGTAGAGTCTTAGAGACTATATTTTATTGGTAAATAGTATAGTTTCTGAAGTTTTATTAAATTGTGTGCATTAAAATTAAAGTTGACATTTATTTTGAAACAAAGTAGTTACTTCTTTTTTATGTGTGCATTTATATTGCTAATGCCGAAATCAACTCATCATTTAGAGAAAACTATAATTTTGGTCCACTATCTTTACCGGGTATAATACTTTTGGTCCATTTTTTTAAAAATTTGCGGGTTTAAGCTAAACCCGAGTATCCATTTCACATTTGAGCCAAATCTAACAATTTCGTTAAATCTGATTTGGCTCAAATGTGAAATGGATACTCGGGTTTTGGCTCAAATGTGAACCAAAATTGTTAGATTTGGCTCAAATGTGAAATGGATACTCGGTTTTGCTGTAAAACCCGCCAAATTTTTAAAAGATACCAAAAGTGTTAATACCCGAAAAGATAGTGGACCAATAATTGTAGTTTTCCTCAATCATCTTTTAAAGCTGGTGGTCTTTCATTTAACTCTTCTGCTTATATCTTCGTGTAAAACTGTAAATTATGAACTTCATTTGATACCCTTTTCGGCGTAACTTCTCTAGTTTTCTAAAAACACATTTTATAAAAGAAGACGAGCATATATAGAGAACTTTGACGCGTAAGGAATTGTTTGACTAGTTTGACAAGCACATCAGTAATAATGATAAGCTGTCATTTCCTAACTTCCTATAATAGTACTAACAGCGTAGTTGCCCGCAACCGTTGCTGCGAGCGGTGTTTATTTTATCAAGATTATATGATATTTGGGTAAATATGTTGTTATGCATGTCTGCCGCGCGTTGATGCCGAGACGCTAAGATTTTTTTTTTCTTTTGTATTTTGTGCGACTTTTTTTTTTCTAATGTTTAAACAGTTTATTATATGTGTCTTATTGATTGGCGTCATGTCGTGGTATTTTTTTGATCTGAATAAAATCAATAATTTGTAATTTTTTTGCTTATTTGTGCTGAGCAATTTTTTGTTTTATTTTTTATTTTGTGCTATAGTTTCTTTTTTTTTATAATGGGAGCTTATTTGTTTGGTCACATTGTTTAGTCTCATGTCGTGGATATTTTTTGATATGAATAAATAAGTACTTTTGTAATTTTGTTTCCTATTTTGTGCCGAGCAATTTTTTTTCAAGTTATGATTACCCGCGCGTTGTTGTGGGTCGTTAATTTTTTTCGCGTAGGTTCGAGCATTAATATTTTTATTTTATTATTATTTTGTGTGGTTTTTATTTTTCGTCCTCCACATGTTTAAATATTTGCTGTTTTTTTTCTTATAGGGTCTTATGTGTGGAGGCACAATGTTTAAAAGTTTCTTTTTTTGGCTATAGGGTTTTTATTTATAATATAAATTTAGGGAACATGGCGTTTTTTATTGTATTTCTATGTGGGTTTATTTTTTCGGTCTCATGTTTAATAGTGCGGGTTAATTTTTGCGTTAAAATTTTTTATTTTATTCTTTCTATTTTTCTTTGTCGGAATTTATTTTTCGGTCTCATGTTTAATAGTTTGTTTTTTTATATATGGCCTTATGTGTTGGGTCTCATGTCGCGGGTATTTTTTTTATCTTAATAAGTCAATATTTATCCTAATATAAAAAACACTTTTTAGGTTTAATATATATATATATATATATATATATTTTTTTGAATATATCTATGTAATTATTATGTTTGTTACAATTAACTGTGTAATTCGGGTTATTCGGGTCAACCGAAAACCGAACCGAATTTAAATTCAGTTTTCGATTCGGTTCGGTTGAATTCTAGTTCGGTTCGGTTTGGTTTTCGTGTTAACCCAAAAAAAAAATAACCGAACAACCCGATAACCAAACCGATCAACACCCTTAATATGGACCACTTTAATTTGCATGTATTTTTTTTAATCGTTGTTTCCGATCTTTTAGCCGACTAATCCACGATGTTTGAAACTACCAAATTACTACTACACAAACTCAAATCAAGTAAAGCTCACATTAAGGTTGGCTGACCAATTAAAAGTTGTTTGTACTTAACAAAATTTAAACTTGAAACCAGATATATTCTAAAGTGATTGTATAAGCTCTTTTGCCACAAGGCTTTTTTTTATATTTTTGTATTTATATTTTATACATCATTCATTTTAGCATTGAAGCTTTATCCATATTTGGCACATAGAGAGCTACATACTAATTTTCTTACAATTTTCTTTTTTACACCCAAACCTACCAAAAAGTAGGGTATAGTACATGGACTCATGGTATATCTTAAAATGTAAATCTATGTATGTTTTACACCATTGTTTAATTGTTTAGTTTTCAAAAGTAGAGGTTAAAGGGTTTGAATTTAATGGGGAGAAAATTAACCCTCTTGTGGCCATGAAGGTTCAACTGAACCGACTCCAGGCTATCCATAAAGATAGTCATCCTAAGATTAGTCAGCTCGTAATGTCGAGTAAAAAACCTGTTAGTAAAAAAAAAGTGTAGGGGTGAATATGAGTCTGGATTGCTTAATGGGTTGGGCCAGGGAGTAGGCTATGATGTTGATCTTGTACTAGTCCAAGTAATGAAGAGGTGATCTGCACAAATGAGAGTAAATCGTTAGCCTTACCGCAGGGCGGACCTCGCGATTAAGCTCCGGCGTGAGAGTAAGTATACATGTTTGTCAGAGAATAAGAGAATGTCAGAGTATGTGTGTGTGCTAATGATATGACAGAATGTACCTCTTTGGGGTGTGAAATGACACTTATTTATAGGCAAGCCCAATACTAGGGTTTCCTAATATTTCGCTTGCGACTGTTAGTAGCCGGAGTGGGTCCCTTGTCGGGCAAGGGTCCACGTGTAATCGTGTCTGCGGAAGCGAGTATCCTTCCGCAGTCCGTGTTTGTCCGCGGAAGTGCAACGGGTGCGGCTTTTAAAGGTACTCACGTGCGTCTTTGGAATATCCGGAGCGTGACCTTTGTCGGGCTTATTAGTCCGGGTATTTGTTGTATTGGGCCTGGGCCCATATGCGTATATTATGAACTAAGCCCAATGAGTTTGGTGTCCATATTATACGTCATCAAGTCCCCCCAGTCTAGTTCGCTTATTATACGCGGTAACAATTATAGCGTGCGGTGAGCGTTACTAGACTAGAGTTCCGTGAGCATTTTTTCTCTTGTTCCGCGTCTTTTGTGTCGTTTAGGCAGTTTGTCGTTGGTTACGTGGGTTCTTCGTGTCCTTTCATCTTCTGCGTGATTTGACCGCCTGGGCCCCACATCCAGCTGTTATCATTATGTTTTTACTTTGTTTCTTGCACCGTTGGTAAGGAGGTGTGTTGATACGTGTCATCATCTGACATTTACCCGAATTGAATATACCATAGGTATAAATAGTCGATTCGTGCTTCACTGATTTCTTTTTTCACCTCTTTCACTTTTCCACCATTGTTGATAAACTTGAAGGTTCCTTATTTGCACAACATCTCTTATTCTAGAACTTCGTTTACATTCAAGTTAACCTCTTTGCTTCTCTTTTATTATGGGTAGTATCACATCCATTAAATATGTTCTTACACAAGAACACCTTGACGCTATTTGTGCAAAATATTTTGTTCCGGAGGAAGTTCATCCTCAATTGCCGAGTTCAGATGCCACTATGCATGAAAGGCTGACTGGTAAAGTTAGAATGTATACCCGGTTCTTTAATTACGCCAACTATCGTATTTCATTCTCTAACTTCTTTGTGTCTGTTCTTACTCACTTTCGTATTCCGTTCTCTCAATTGTCTGTTTTTTGGTCTGCCAAGGTTTCTCATTTTGAAATCTTGTGTCGTGTTTGTAATATCAATCCCAGTGTTGGTCTGTTTCGATATTTCTATATGAACAATTATAAGAATGGTTGGTTTGGGTTTACCAAACGTCCGAACGTTCGTGCTTGTTATTCTAAGAACTTGGACTCTGTGAAAAATTGGAATGACCACTTTTTCTGGGTGGATGAGTTTGTAGTTCCTGCTAATGCTCGGTTTGGTTGGTTTTCGGGCATAAACATTGTTAAAGATCGAGCTCCCACCATATCTGAATATAATGTGGAGCATGCTAATACCCTTATTGCTCAAGTCTCTCCGTTCCTTAGGTTCCCGGAAGAATTTCTTTGTTGGGTTGGCATAAGCCGTAATTACCTTTTGAATAAAGATACTTACCCTCGATTTGAGTATGAGAACGGAGAGGGTGGGTGTTCTTTTTCGTATACACGTTGATTATTTGTCTTTGTTTTTTCTGTTTTCCTTGTTTATTTACTCTTTTTTTTGTCCTTTGCAGAGATGGATTTGAATGCTTTTATTCGGACCGCTGACCCCCGTAAGGTGAGGATTGTCGAGAGAGCAAAGACTGAGAATGAGAGGCCTATCGTGACCGTGGCGAAGCATCGTACCGTGACCCTACTTCTAACCTCAGTTCCTCGCCCTTCTGGGGAATTGTCTGCTAGCATCGAAAGAGAGTTTGTTGAAGATGCAGGTGGCAGCGGTGGTGGAGGTCAGGAAGTTTCTTCCGTTGGAGGTCATGGTAATGTTGAACCAATCGTGCCTACCACGGATAATATTGTCTCTGAAAATGAAGCATTCGGGCCTAAACGTTTAAAGAAAAAGAGGGTTACCCACGGAAGTGAGAGTACTCCTACCGCTTCTCATCCGCCCAAGAGATTGAGGGCTGATTATGGAACAACTGGTGGTTCCGCTGCTGAAGGTAAATCTCCTAGTGTTCTCAATAGGTTGCTTCAAGATTTTTAGTTAACGGTAGAACAGGGTGTCCCAGCTCTTCCTACCTTACCTTTTATTACTTCATCCAAGTCAGCTTCACCTTTGGAGGAGGGCGGAGATCACACTGATTCCGTGACTGGTCCTTCTTTACGAACTATGGGTCCCTCCGCAAGGTTCGTAGTTCTATCCGATTCTTCTCATCACTCAGGTGCTAAATCTGCGGATCCTGAGGTTGATTCCTTTGTCAGGTCTGTCTCTCCGGTGATGACTACGACCACCACTATAACGGCCTTTATTTCTAATGTTGCTACTACGACCGCTACTCTGTTGACGTTGGCAAGGATAAGGATGTGCCGACTCCGTCCATTTTTGCTGGTTCTAGTTCATCTGACAAGACGGATCGCACTATTAGCCTTTTTACAAGGAGGTCGGGCAGTGATTTTGTCGCTGGGAGTATTCGTGCGGGAGGGGATGCGGACGTTGATTTGCAAGAGATTTATATTCCTTAGTGGTCTGTGACTAAAGGTTTTGAGCTAAATGATGGACGATCATGTGCTAACATGATTGATCATTTTACTCCACCTGCATTCTTCAAAACTGTTCGCGGAATGGAACATGAATAGTTATTTAATGAGTTTAATGTGTCTGCTGCACGCAATTTGAGTTTGAATTCTGAGGTGAGAATGCGTGCTGAGTATAATATTTTGAAGAAAAGGAAGTGGAAGTACCTTGCTGAGGAGAACAATAATTTTCTGCAAGTGAAGGTCAAGGAGATTGAGGAGTTAAGGTCTTAGTTGTTGCAGGCGAAGGATGAGTCTATGGAGGTGGCTCAACTCCGTACTCGGGTTTCTAGTCTCGACGCTATTGAGGGTTCGCTTTAAGGCGAGATTGCTTCTGCTAAGGAGCACAACGACCTTCTTGAGCAAGAGCGTAGTGCTCTGAAATTAAAATTGACAGGCCTCGAATCTATCATTGCTGAGAAGGACCGTGAACTTTCTGACTTGGGAACCTCCTCTTCTTCTTTGAGGTCTCAGAACCAAAGTCTTGTGAATCAGGTATATTTTTCTATCCTTAACTGTCCTCTTCATATTTTTGTGTTTTCCTTTTCTTATATATATATATACATATTTTTTAGGTGCATGAGTTGGAAACTTCATCCGCGGGTCTCCGTGAGAAGCTGGAGACGTATGAGGGAAGCATGAAACAGCTAGAGGAATTCCAGGATAACCTTATGAAACCTCTTGAAGCTAGATTGGCTGAGATTGATGCTGACTTTACCAGGTGTTGTATGCATTTCCAGGAGAATTTTCATCCGCACCTCCTTAACGCCATCGCGGGGCGGAGATGGTTGTTGACTCATGGCATGAAGCTTCTAATGGCTAAATGTCTTAACTCTACTGAGTATATAGAGGCTCTTGGAAATGCTTTCGGCTGTGCTATCGAGAAAGGGATGCAGGAGGGCTTGGCCGCTGGAATTGAACATGGACAAGCTGGAAGATGTCTAAGTGACCTTGAAGCTTATAATCCCTCCGCGGAGGCTGACTTTAATTCTGTTGTCCGTGATCTTCGTGGTTTAGACTTTTCGCTTCTCCGGGAATTATCTGCTAAGAAGGATGCCAGTACTTGGGATGTTATGGATCTTCTTCGTTTGGACGATGTCGTGGCTGAGGTCTTAGGAATGACTGACCTTCAGCCTGACGTGGGTCAGTTGATGGTTCCCGTGCATCATAAGCAAGATAAGGTTGTGATTGGGAGTCAAGCGTTGTCTGTTGCTCTGGAAACTTGTCATAATAGGGTGTGGAAGATGGAGAGGAACCTTACTGAGCGTCTTCCTTTTCTGAAAGATGTATTTGTTTCCGTAGATCATCCCTTATCCGCTGAAGCTTTGACCATTCTCCCAGAGACCTCTATTGAACCTCCGGTTACGGCACTTATTACCACGGCTTTGTCCACCGTGGTTATTCGTCCCAATTCTGATCCTTTCCTCTTGGTGAAGGATTATGAGAACCCAGACTTAGCGGATGCGGTCCCGTAGGATGTTATTCCGGGACCCAATGGTGAGGGAAAAGTTGGAGGCTCAACTGAAGGTGATGTTGATGTTGGTGATCTTGTGTTTTCTCAGTTGGAGAATGAAGCTAGAGACGCTGTTCTTTGAGTTTGTTTGCTTGTTCTTCCGCGGTCGCATGTGACCTCTTTGCGGATTTTTTATAATCAAAATATTCATACACTTTTATCCGTGCTATCTTTAGTTACAATGATGCTTTTACAATAATCTGTATCCGGATATACTATGATTAAAGTTTTTGCTTTCTTTAACATGCTATGTTATAATAGGCTTGTTTTGAATGCCGGGCTTGCAATGCCTTTTATGCATTTTGAGTTTTGTTTGTAGGTTACTCATCCTTTTTGTTATGCGGAATAACATTATTGGAGGCATGCTCTGTGCGTGCGCGGCTTAATCACATATAACAGATAACTTTGCAAAGTAATAAATTAGAATTTTTCAAAGCATAACTTATGAAGGTAGCTAGTCTTCACTTTTTTATTGAAATTAAGAGACATATTACACAATATTTAAAAGTTATTACAAGGAATAAAGTAAAAATACTCTTCTCATCACGGGGTCCGTATGGGTAAGCTGCTTACATTTTGTGTATATAACACTTCTTAAGATTGCAAACATTCCAGGTCCACGGAAGCTCTTTTCCGTTGCGGTCTTTTAGCCTGTATGATCCCTTCCCAAGTGCTTTTAAGACTTCGTATGGGCCTTCCCACTTGGGTCCTAGCTTTCCGGTATCCTCTGCGTGGCTTGCTTCGTTGTTACGGTATACCAAGTCTCCTGGCTTGAAGCTTATGTTTCGAACTTTAGCATTGTAGTATTTTTTCCATTTGTCTCTTGCTTTTTGCCTCTCTTATGGCTGCTTGCTCTCGCTTTTCTTCTAGTAACTCTAAGTTGATTTTCAATGCTTCATCGTTTTTGGCCATGTCTACTTCTGCTTTCCTGAATGTGGGCATTCCGATCTCCGCTGGGATGACAACCTCCGTTCTGTAAGTCAGTGAGAACGGAGTTACTAGATTTGACCATGGTTCGGTGTGCCCAGAGGACATAAGAGATTTCTTCCATCCAGTTCTTGTTGTCTTTGCCCAGCCTTGCTTTTATTCCCTCCCCCAAACTCTAGTTTGCTCTTTCTACCAGTCCGTTTGTCTGGGGATGTTTTACGAAGGCAAAATGCTATTGAATACATAATTTTTCACACCAGTCTTTGAATGGGTTGTCTCGGAATTGCTTCCCGTTGTCGGATATGATTTCTCCCGAAAGACCAAATCTGCACACGATGTTTTTCCATACAAACTTTTTTACTTGGTTTCCTGTGATAGTTGCCACTGGTTTTGCTTCTATCCATTTAGTAAAGTAGTCCATGACCACTATTAGAAATTTGACTTTTCTAGGTCCTTCCGGGAAAGGTCCGGCTATGTCGATGCCCCATTTGTAAAATGGCCATGGAGATGTGATCGGATTCAATTTTTCCCGCTGATTTCTTAGGACAGGTTTGTGCACTTGGCACTCCTGGCATGCTTTTATAAGTGCCCTCGCGTCCTTATGCATTGTCGGCCAGTAATACCCAATCCTTAGAGCTTTGGCAACGACGGATCGTGTGCTCGCATGCATGCTACATGAGCCCTCATGTATTTCTCGCAAGACGTAGTTTGCTTGTGAAGGTCCTACACATCGAAGCCATGGGCCTAGAATGGATTTTTTGTACATCATTTCGTTGATGATGGCGAAACGTTGTGACTTTCGTTTTATTGCTCTTGCCTTCTTTCTTTCCGCTGGTAAAGTTTCATCCGTGAGGTATTCATGAATTGGAGTCATCCAGGAATCCCCTTCTTCCTCCACCACGGCGAGCACTTCGATCTCATTCACGGATTTTTCTTTCAATTCTTCTACTAACACCTGTTTGCTGAGATGTGCGAAGCTGGTAGATGCTATTTTGCTTAATGCATCTGTTTTTTTGTTTTTGCTTCTAGGAACTTGCTTTATTGAAAACGCCCGGAAAGTACTAGCCAGTATTTTTACCTTCTCTAAGTATTTGATCATGTCTGTTTCTTTTGCGGTGTAAGTCTCATTTACTTGGTTTGCTGCCAGTTTTGAGTCTACATTTACTTGGAGATTTTGGACGCCTATTTTTTCCGTTATCCGCAATCCTGCTATCAAAGATTCGTATTCTGCTTCATTGTTAGTTGCTTTAAACTGAAATCGTAAAGCGTACGTGAACTCTGCCCCTTCCGGATCCGTGAGTATCACTCCTGCTCCACATCCGTCAACACAAGATGACCCGTCCGTGAACAAGGTCCACTGTGCCGGGAGCAGTTCTTCTTCCTCTGTAGAATCGTCCTGGCCTTTTCTTCTGGTCTTTCCACGATAAAATCGGCTAGAACTTGTCCTTTAACAGATACTCTTGGCCTATAATGTATGTCAAATTCCCCTAGTTGTATGCTCCACTTTTTCATCCTACCAGCGACTTCTGGGTTTGATAGTATGTTTTTGATGGGTTGATCCGTTACTACTATGATTGGATGAGCTTGGAAGTATCTTTTTAGCCTTTTGCTTGCATATACTAGTGCTAGCACCAATTTTTCCATGGAGGTGTAGTTTACTTCCGGGCCCCTTAGCGCCCGACTAACAAAGTAGATTGGCATTTGTGTGGCTTCTCTTTCTTTCATTAGTACAGCACTAACCGCTTCCTTGGATGCTGCTAGGCAGATGATGAGTTCCTCTTGTTCTTCTGGAGCGGTGAGCATGGGTAACATTGCTATGTGTTCCTTCATCTGTCTAAATGCAGCTTCCGCTTTCTCTGTCCATAGAAAATCACTCTTCTTCGTGCATTTTTTTAAAGTTTTGAAAAATGGTAACGATTTTTCCGCTGATTTTGCTAAAAACCTGTTTAAGCTTGCTAACTTTCCATTTAGTTTCGGCACGTCTTTCAGGAATTTTGGTGATTGAAGGCTTAGTATGGCATCTATCTTGTCTGGGCATATCTTAATGCCTTTAGTATTGACCTGGTATCCTAAGAACATTCATTCTTCAACTCTGAAGGTGCACTTCTTTAGGTTTAGTTTCATGTTGATTTTTCTAAGAGTTTTAAATGTTTCTTCTATGTCACGGACAATTTCATCCTCCGTGCGACTTTTGATGACTAGATCGTCCACATTTACCTCGAGGTTTCTACTAATTTGTCTGTGGAATGCCTTGTCCACTAATCGTTGGTAGGTTGCACTGATGTTTCTTAGGCCGAACGGCATTTTTGTGTAGCAAAAAATGCCCTGGTTTGTGATGAATGCGGTTTTTTCTTCGTCTTCCTTTGCCATCTGTATTTGGTGATACCCCTTGTATGCGTCCATAAAGCATTTGAAGGGAATCCACATAGGGATTCAACCTTCCAGTCTATCTCTGGCAGGGGGTACCCGTCCTTGGGACATGCTTTATTGAGGTCTTTAAAGTCGACACACATTTTCTAGCTGTCGTCATGTTTCTTTACCATTAGTGGGTTGGAAAGCCAGTCGTGGTAATGAACTTCCCTTATGATCCCAGCTGCCACCAGCTTACTGACTTCGTCATTGATTGCTATGTTTCTTTCTGCCGCTTGGCCTCTTTTCTTCTGCCTAATCGGCTGGCAACCTTCTCGTACATTCAGCCTATGTTCCACTATATGCCTTGGGACGCTCATCATATCCGCTGGGGTCCAAGCGAATACGTCCAAACTCCGCTGAAGTAGGTTACACATCTTAACTCTGGCTTTCTCCGTAAGGTTAGAACCGATCATCACCGTCTGCTCTGGGTGTTCCGGATTGATTGCCACTTTGACCCTTTCTTCTTTTACTTTGTTGATTGGGAGGGGTTAATCTTCTGGTCCGAAGACCATCACACATTCGATTGGAATGATTTTACTGCTCCTTAGCGTAAGTATTCCTCCCGTGACTGGAAATTTTATCATTCTGTACGTTGTTGATGGGACCGCATGTATTTTCTGTAACCCTGGTCTTCCAATGATTCCGTTATATTAAGATGTTGATCTTACTATCATGAAATCCATCCATGTTGACGTTGAGTGTTCGTCATCCCCGATTTTTACCAAAAGTGTTATTTGTCCTAATGGCCATTTTATTTCGCCGCTGAACCCTATTAGCGAGGTTGTGGCTGGGATCATTTGATTTCTTATTTCCGGGCGGAGCCGATTAAAGCAGTGCTCGTAGAGTATCTCAAAGGATGACCCTCCATCGACGCACATGCGGTGCACTTGGTGGCCTCTGATCTCCACTTCTATTATCAGGGGACCTTTCGCTCCTTTATTGTCTCCTAAAGACGGGAATGAAATTTCGAGATTGGGTGAGAAGCTTTGGGATATCTTTTGCCTCACTATCTTTTGTCATGACTGGATCATTAGAATCACTTGAGGTTTCTCTTTTTCGGAAGTTTCGCCTTTCTTTTTCTGTTGGTCTTTCGCGCTATTTTGCTTTAGCTCCTTGATTATATGCGACAACTTCCCGGCTTTAAGCATATCCTCAATTTATCTTCTTAGATGGTTGCATTCATCTGTATTATGCCCTACTTCTCCATGGAATTCGCAAAATTTGTTTGCGTTCTGTTTTTCAACCGGGGTTGTCATTGGAGGTGGGGTTCTGAACTTTGCTTTTTCTAAGGCCAGAATCTCCCTTGGGGTTTTTGTGAGAAGGGTAAACCTATCTGGTCTCTTCTCTTGCTTATGTTGGCTGCGGAAGCCTCCCCCTTTCTTGAAATTCTGCTTGTGACCCCCTTCCTGGTGTTTCCAGGCCGGAGGGGCTTTTTTCCTTTCCTGATTTGAGGCCGCCTCTTGCCCTTGAAGGAAAGATGTGGCTACCTGCATCATTCCGTCCACTGTTTTTGGAATTTTCTCATGAAACCTTTTGATAAGTTCATGATTAGTGATTCCGTGCACGAATTCGGAGATTCTCATACATTCCGGTGCTCCTTTAACATTCTCACTTTCTGACTTATACCTTTGTATGAAGTCTTCTGTGGACTCTTCGTCTCTTTGTTTGATGTTATGGAGCACTATGGGGTCTCTGATGCACTTTTTCTGTTGGAGGTAATTTTTTAGGAATGCTTCTCTCAGGTCATTGTAACTGTCTATGGATTCTGGAGGAAGATCGTCAAACCACACCCGAGCGTTCTCGGTGAGTGTGGAGTTAAACATATGACATCATGTTGGAATGACCCACCTTTCTGTTTTTGCTGCTGCTTGGAAGATTTTTAAGTGGTCTTCAGGATCTCCACTTCCGTTGTATGTTTTTACATGACTGGGCATTCGTGTTTTTGGGAAGTCGAAGTGACGGATCCGAGACGTGAACGGATCAGTCTCGGCACATACCCAAGGTTGGGAGAGATCGTCATCTTCGACACTGGACTTCTGCCTTTGTGATTTAGATTTCCAGTGTCCCCCTTCACTATCTTCGCTTTCAGAGTGATTTTCCGTATACCTTGAGCTTTCCTGACGGCTATCGGAGTGCGCGGACGCACTCCGTCATCTGCTTCCAAGTCTCTTGAATACGGTGCTTTCTCTTCTTGCCTTGCTCTTGTGGTCATGCCGCAGTGATCTTGACCTTTCACGCCTTAACCTTGTGAAGACGCTAGGACTGTGGCGCGGGCTGCGAGAATGTCTTTGCCTTCTTGGCGACATTGTCGTAGATTCAGAATATGCTGATTCATGCGCCTTAGTGCTCTTCCTCCGAGCCTCGTCAAAGTCGAGCCGCGTTTTCACTTCCTCCAACTTTTCTTTATTTCTCCGCTCATACTCATACTTATCTACCATGATTGGTAGCAGTTTCTCATAGTGCTTTTCGCAGAATTCTTCGAGATCTACAACGGATGTAGTTCTCGCAGAGCCCTAGGGGGTTTGTTTGTCTTTCCCTACCGTATTCCGCACATCGGACTTGGGATGGCCAGTGGTAGGTTGTTCGTGGTGAGTATTTTTGAGGAACGCAGTTATGTTTCGGGTCCCACGAAAGGCACCATCTTGTTAGTACAAAAAGAGTGTAGGGGTGAATATGAGTCTGGATTGCTTAATGGGTTGGGCCAGGGAGTAGGCTATGATGTTGATCTTGTACTAGTCCAAGTAATGAAGAGGTGATCTGCACAAATGAGATTAAACCGTTAGCCTTATCGCAGAGCGGACCCCGCGATTAAGCTCCGGCGTGAGAGTAAGTATACATGTTTGTCAGAGAATAAGAGAATGTCAGAGTATGTGTGTGTGCTAATGATAGGACAGAATGTACCTCTTTGGGGTGTGAAATGACCCCTATTTATAGGCAAGCCCAATACTAGGGTTTCCTAATATTTCGCTTGCGACTGTTAGTAGCCGGAGTGGGTCCCTTGTCGAGCAAGGGTCCACGTGTAATCGTGTCTGCGGAAGTGAGTATCCTTTCGCAGTCCGTGTTTGTCAGCGGAGGTGCAACGGGTGCGACTTTTAAAGGTACTCATGTGCGTCTTTAGAATATCCGGAGCGTGACCCTTGTCGGGCTTATTAGTCCGGGTATTTGTTGTATTGAGCCTGGGCCCATATGTGTATATTATAAACGAAGCCCAATAAGCTTGGTGTCCATATTATACGTTATCAAAACCCAAATAAACCAAAATAAAAATAAAAATTACACCCACACTTTGACACTTATGACTTAACTTTGTTTTTGCACTAATTTAATAGCCTTACGGACTTGTGGTATATATACCTTAATGTGTCCTTATAATTCTAGCTTTATATTCATTCAATAATTGCACACTTTTGCATAAAACCTCCAATAACATAAAGCCAACTTTACTGTATATAATAAAGATGTCGGTAGGGGACTACCCATTTTTCACATATAAAATTAAGTCGATCCCATTAATAAATGAAAGAGTAAATTGCATAAATCATCTCTGAACTTTGAAAAATTTACATGTTTCATCTTAACTTTTTCAAAATTACCATTTGAGAAACTTTTGAGGTATATTTCGCAACTGCCTCAAAGTTAAATGACTAAAATACCCTCACATAAAAAGAAAAACAAAGGGTATTTAAGTCATTTATCTTTGAGATGGGGACGAAATATGCCCCAAAGGTTTCTCGCAGAGACGGTATATGTAGTTTCAAATAGGTTAGAACAAAACATGCTATTTTGTTAAAGTGCAAGGATGATTTATGCAATTTACTCTAAATAAAATATCGTACCGTTAGAGTTCACATATATTTGTGTTAATTATGTAGAATATAGATTTATTGAGATTGAATTATGGTATAATGTTCTTTATCGTTGTATGGTTTGATGCTTAATTAAGCCTGTGGATAGTAAATTTTCACAACTATACAGGTTGATCAATTGTCATTGTTTCGGTTAGAGTTATAAATGAATTGAACGCTTCATAAACTCAGGTGTCTAGCTTATGTTCTCAGCAATTTATCTAGAGGGACGTATGTTAACTAGGTATCATAGACAGTCTAATATAAACCAAGTAAGTAAAGGGATGGAGATTAATCAGGTCTTGTACTTAATCGAGAAATCACAAACACACAACCAAACAAGAAAATTGATAAGAAGAAAGAATTAAAAACTAAGCAAGTTTCATACAAAACCCTAGGTAAATACTAGGTGATCTAGCCTACTGCATAAAATGTTCGTTTATATGCATTTAGTTTTTGGACAAAAGCTATAAATGAGTAACATATTTTTTTTTTCGTTTCTACTCTGCGTAACTACTTCAACATAATATCAACATGTAGTATACCTTTTAAAGTCATTCAAATGTGTAAACGTGTTTTTTCTTGTACACTTCAGTGCCACCTAGGAATGTCAATGTGTCCAAGTCAATAGTCAACATTTTTAAAAAAAAAAAATTTGTTATATTTAATTTTTAATTTAAAATACAATTTTATATTTTAAAATAAAGTAAGTAAGAAAAAAGTTTCAAAACAAAGTATTAATTTTTTTTAAAAATAAGTACGAAATTTTCTTATAATTTAAAATAATTTTTACATTTTTGTTTTTTTTAAATAAAAATTTATAAATTAATTTAAAAAAAAATCGTTTCATTTATTTAAATTTTAAATTACTTTAATTAAAGTAATTTAATTTTTGTTTTCAAATTAAAATTTTTCTTGCGTTATTAAAGTAATTTTTAATATTTAAATTTTTTCGTACATTTATTTAAAAAAAATTTCGTATTTATTTAAAATTTTAAAAAGTAAGTAATACTTAATAAATTTTTGTTTTCAAATTTTTATCTTACTTTATATTTACAAAAATAATTATTTTAATTAAAAAAAAATAAGAAGTTGACTTTGGGACTCTTCACATGCATCATAGGTGGCCAGCGGACAGTGTACAAAAAAAAAATGGTTAAACTTGTGGTGATTTTTAAAAGTAGGTTACTCTATGTTAATACTTTTTGAACGTATAGTTACTCATCAGTTGCACAAAATAAAAGTACGGTATACTCATTTATAGCTTTATTACGAAAAGATTTTTATCTCCTATTAGTTAAATATAAGGAATGCACAAAAAAGTCTAGCTAGTTTGTTTCTATTCATGTTCGTGAGCTCGAATTATAGTTCGTTAATGTTAGTTTATGTTGTCTTATCGTTTATAGTCGTATATCGTATATTTTGTATTATATACTTGCAAAATTGGTATACTTAAACAAATGAACACTACGTAAAACACCAATAGTGTGTTTTTTTGTTAATACCTGGGGTTCGATAGTCCCAGAGGGATATCCTTTTGGTTTAGCACGGAGGTCGATCACATAGTCTAAACCTCTGTGGCCAATTAGGTAATTATTTTATCCCAAGGGTTCGAACCCTAAGACCTCTAAGGCACATTCATACGTTTAGTTATGGCGTTCATCTAATTATTGAATGGTATTTTGCCTTGATTATCATTAAAAATCTAATTAAACAATATATAGTATACAAAAGAGTAATACTAGAACTAATCTCGAGAGGGCTAGGCTTACTAATACAAGTTTGCGGCCTATAACAGGGAATCGACTGACCACTCCCCCGCAGTTAGAGCGGGAGGAGACTGAAACGATCAAGTGGATTGTGAAATCTCAATAAAGCGGAAGCAAAGCCTTGGGTAAAAATATCGACATCCTGATAACGAGTAGTACGTGTAACAGCGCACCTGCCCCAGAGGTAACCATATCACAAACGAAATGTAATATCAATCTCAATGTGTTTCGTACGTGATGTTGAACATGGTTTGCATACAAATAGATAGGCACTAACGTTATCACAGTAGACAAGGGTTGGCAGATTGATACAAAGAATATAACTCACGATGCAAGTTATTGAGACCATTGTAGTCTCATCTACAACGTTTTAGCAAACCACTTCGATTATTCTGCTTCAGCGCTAAGATCAGGGAAAAGAGTCTTGGCTGACGCTTGGGATGGACCAAGATAATATATTATCTCTGAGAAAAACATAGTAACCTGAGGTAGAACTTCATGTAGAGGGGAAACCCGCCCAATCAGCATCTGAATAAGCAACAAGTGATGTAGTGGAGGATAAATATAAGTGTAGACCAAAATCCAAGGTCCCCTGAACATATCGTAAGATCCTCTTGAGAGCAGCTAAATGTGGCTCTCGTAAATCATGCATATAAAGACAAATTTGTTGCACTCATAAGACAAAACCGGACGCGTAAAAGTGAGATAATGTAAACCACATGCAAGGCTATGATATAAAGTCGGAACCTGTACGGGAACACCTTCGGGACCAAGTTTGGACTATGTGTCAACTGGTGTCTGAAAAGGGTTACAGTTTACCATATGAGCCCGTTCAAGAAGTTGAAGGGCGTACTTTCGTTGAGAAAAAATAGTCTTGTAGAGTGACGAATAAGAAAGATACCTAAAAAATAATTAAGTGCCCCGAGAGCGATCATATCAAACTTACTGTATAAGGAATCTACAATGCACTGCAGTACAGTTGTAGATGAAGATGTGAGAATAATGTCATCCACATAGATAAGTAAATAAGAAACCTCAGAAACCTGTCAAAAAATAAAAAATGAAGAATCACACCGACTGTGATAAAATCCAAGACATGCAGCATAACTTGAAAACCGTTGAAACCAAGCACTAGGTGCTTGCTTTAACCCATATAATGATCTCTGCAAAAGACAAACATGATGAGGGTAACGAGAATCAACAATATATAGTATACAAAAGAGTAATCTAGAACTAATCTCGAACCCTAACATAACCTTAATTTTTTGGGCTTTCCCGTATATCACATCCAAACACGATCTTTTCCTAAATATTATCACTAAATTCGTCTCTCTCTCTCTCTCTCTTTTTGTTCTCTAATTACATTCGAACCCTAACATAACCCTAACCAACTCAGTCATCGATCATGGCCGTAAAAGATTCACCGCCTCCAGCACCTCCACCCCCACCCCCAGCATCCGATAAAATCATTCCCTTTGGTGTTACAAGCATCACCAACAATGTTACCGTTAAACTAAGTCTAAAAAAGCACAACTACAAGTCTTGGAGCTCCTTCTTTCAAATACATCTTGGAAGTCTCGGCATTAAATCTCATATAGAAGCCAAACTGTCCGAAGGTACATCTGCTAGTGCTCCCGATGCGGAATAGTGTAAACTTGATGATCTCATCAATATGTGGATACTTGGTACTCTATGTGAATCACTACAAGATTAAGTGGTCTCCACTTCCGAAACTGCTAAGGATCTTTGGGATCACATTCAAGGGCTTTTACACGATTACAAAGATGCACGGGCTATTAGTCTTGATAATGAACTTCGATCAATCAAGATTGGGAAGATGTCAGTCAACGAATATTACACGAAGATTAAGTCCATGGCGGATAGGTTGAAAAACCTAGCATCTGTGGTAAGTGATAAACATCTTGTTATGTATGCGATTAATGGACTTAATTCACGTTTTGTTACTATTGTTGAAATCATTCGTCACCTTGAGCCTTTCCCGGCGTTTGAGACTACACGGAATATGTTACTACTTAAGGAATCATCGTTTAATGAATAGAATGTCTCAGCTACCAATTTTGATTGTAGTTCCTCCTCTCCCACCATCTTTGTGGCCACTAATACCTCAGAACAAAAAGGTACCACTAATGCTCAAGTTAATAAATTTCAAAGCTTACCTTAACTATGTAATCACCTTAACAAAGGAACGTGCAAGTTTGGAGATCGTTGTAAGTTTATACACGATCATAGATACCGTTCGAGAGTGGCATCTAAAAGCTCTACAAGTTTTGGTAATTCTGGTCGTATGTTTAACACACCAAATCCTATGGTCCATTAAATTTCTTATGCTTTCCCAGACACTTACAAAGCACGCATGGCCCAACAACTACATCAGCCTTCCTTTGCTCCACGTTTGGGCCAACAACCATTATAACAGGCCCAACAGGCCTATGCCATTCCACAGGTTTAACAACAATTTGTTGTGTATCCGACCCAACAGCAGTAAATGGCCCAACATGCCTCATAGCAGGCTCTTTATGCATCCCAGTTCCAACAGCCTGTAGCTCAATCTAATGGTATACTTGGTCCAGCCCCCACCTTGTACCCGTCATAAGCAACCTCGCTTCCTACTGCATTTAACACTATGACCTTGCATGACCCGACATAGAACATAGATACAGGTGCCTCTTCTCATCTCAATTCTAATGCAAGAAATTTAAGTACCATTTTAAATACACGTTTATATCCATCTTGTTGGTGCAACATTGACTAGGATCTCCTTTATGTTTTAACGATGACAAATAAACATTCGCAAAACGTAAAATCACATACAATAGCTTAAATCCGCAAAACCGGATTTCACCATCTGGCGCACTGGGCACGCATCAGCGCGTGGCCTGCGCGCCACATACGAAATCCGTTTTGCGGATTTAGCAATTGTCGGCTTTCCTCTTACCTGACACATGTGGAAACTTCAATAAAGGTATGTATACGATATTTGAGCATTTGGTAACACTTCAAATGAGGTTTAGACTTAGAGAAGAGCAAAAACGAATCCTCCTGTTTTTCTACAAAATGCCAACTCAAAACTTTTATCAAACGCCCCTAGCCAAGGCTGAAACTTCTTTCTAAACCTATTATGATCATACGTTCAACACACCAACAAGAAAAAGTAATTGTTTGACCTTAATCCGGATTTACGTTGCTCCTAATCACGTAACGGGTTTTACTCCCTTATTAGTCAAACTAAGTCAAAGGTCACTTTGCGTAAATGCATCCTTTCCCGTTATGGGATATGCTTTACTTAAGATGCAAAGCACTTAGCTTGTTTGCATCAAGATGATTAGTGATCAAATCCATTGTTGATTATCATGGATTAAAGTCTAAATGACTAATTGAGTTTGTGGTATTTGGAAGTTACTTATACTTTGACTTTTCTCGCTTCCATATAAATGTTTTTACAAACTCACATGTATTTCTCACATGTACAAGTCCACACTCCTTCTACACAATCCTTCTACCCATTCTTCGTAATCACTTGTTTACCATTCTTACCCAACAAGTTATTGATAGAAATAATGCCTAAAACGTTATTGATATTTTTTGACTTCTCTACGTTTTGATAATCACAAAATGTAAAAAATCTCCATGTAAAATTAAACGTAAACAAGTAATTAGCCGTAAATTTTTATTTCGAAATTTAATCACTTAAAGGTTTGAATAAATAAATGCTTAATTTATTTATGATCAAAGGAATGTTTATTTTTCCTAAACCTTACATTATTATAAAATGTAATAAACATTTTTAAAACTTATACAAAACATTTTTGGTATTTACAAGAAATGTTTTATTCAAAATAAATATTTTGAATTCAAATTTTCTACCTAAAAATCTATAAAACTGATCCAAGAAACACCTCCTCTGGAAAAGACAAAAATGAGAGCGTCCTACTGTGGGCGGCCCCCTTATAGGTAGGGGAGGCCCCCTTAGTGATAAGAGGGTCGGCCATGAAGCTAAGGGGGCCAGCCATGTAAAATGGCTCCTAACTCTTCCTATAAATAGTGGACTGTTCCCCACAGATTTCTCACCTTTTGCACTCATTTTCTTTCTGTCTAAAATCAGTTTATACATCTCCTACAATCCTTTGATCATTTAATCTTAAGCATTTGTTTCCAGGTGATTCAAGCTTAGATCCTCAAGTGCAAGAGAAGAATACTTCTAGTCATTAAGTCAAGAAGTATTATAGCTTAGTTGGTGTTCACGTAGCATAGTTACGATTGTGTTGTATCTTGTAATTCATTTATATCTCTTGCGATTGTGTGTAATAGTTAGATTTGGTTGATCATGTTAGCACTTAGGTGAAGTGATATCTTGTTAGTGTAGTTAGTATTTTAGGCCTTAAAATACAAGTGTGTGGTAGATTGGTTCTAGCTAAGATTAGGACTCGACATTTGGCTTAGTGTCAAAAATTAGCGTAAGCTACTTGTGTACGGTTTTCTCCGCCTAAAGGGAGTTTGTTGATATAGTGAAGAGAACTCTCGATTTGGGTACTCGAGGAGTGGAGTAGGGCGAAGAGGAGTTTCGTTACCAACCACTATAAATCCGTGTGTTGTGGTTTGATCTTTCCAACTCTTATCTCTTGTCTTACAAATTTACATTATTACTTATTGTCATTTATTTACTTAACTAGATTGTTCATATTGTGTGTACATTGAGATCACATAAAATCAAATCTAACTTTTTATATACGAACGTCACATTAATTTAAAAAGAGGTCAACTATTCAATCCCCTTTCTAGTTTTCACAATTGGTATAAGAAGTTACGTCAAACAAGATTTTTAAAATAAATTGTATTTTAAAACTTGAATCGATCTATGAAATCAGAAAAATATTTAGAAGGACAATATATGCAAAGACCACCACTATTTAAAAGTGATGGATTTATTTATTAGAAAAATATATTTGAAACTTATGTGAAATCAAAAGATCTAGATCTTTGACATGTTATTACCAATGGTTATTTTCCTCCTATTCAAAATAATCCCGAAACTAAAAAAGATGAAATTGTACCATTTAACAAACAAAGCAATGATCTTAAAAAGAAACTTGCTAAAAATAATGAAGCTAAAATGGTTATTTATAATGCTTTGCCACGTAAAGAATACAAAATTTTTATGTGTAAAACCGCAAAAGAAATTTAGAATACTTTACTAATCACTCACCAAGGTAATAGTCAAGTCAATAATAACAAAATAGATCTCCTTGTTTAACAATATGAACATTTTACGATTCCGGAAGAGGAATTGATAGATAATGCTTTTGCTAGGTTTAACACTATCATTACTAGTCTAAAAACACTTGATGAAGGTTTTTATAGCAAGAACTATGTTAGAAAATTTCTTAAGGCACTTCATCCTAAATGGCGCGCAAAAATCACGGCTATTGAAGAGTCGAAGGATTTGACAACACTATCACTAGACGAACTTATCGGCAACTTAAAAGTATATGAAGTGATAATAAAGAAAGATTCTGAAATGGTCAAAGGCAAAAGAGAACAAAGTAGATCTCTCACTTTGAAGGCTAAAAAAGGAATCTAGTGATGAAGAAAGTTCGACCTCCGATAGTGAAGACGAAGAGTATGCTATGGCCGTGAGAGACTTCAAAAAGTTCTTCAAAAGACGAGGAAGGTTTGTAAGACAACCACGCAATGAAAGAAAGTCGTTCCAAAGAAGTAAAGATGACAAAAATGGTAAAAGCGAAAGAAATTTTTTTAGATGCGGAGATCCAAATCACCTCATAGGAGAATGTCCAAAGCCACCAAGAAGCAAGAACCAAAGGGCTTTTGTCGGAGGAACATGGAACGATAGTGGGGAAGATGAGAAAGAAAAGACTAAAGACGAAACTTGTCTCATAGCTTAAGCGTCTAATGAGGTACCTTCCGAAACCGAATTTTATAGTGATGGTTTATCTTCAATAGATGAATTAGACTTAGATAGTGAATAAAATCGATTATGCAAATTAGGTCTAAAAATAAGTCACTAAAACTAATTAAAAATCGGCTAAAAAATGAGATTCTCGAATTAAAAGAAAAAGTGTCTCGATTAGAGAAAAACAAAGTAGTTAATCTTGGATGTAAAACATGCCAAAATATTAAAAATGAAATTGAAAAACTTAAGGAGGAAATAGCTAAACTTGATCAATTTAATAAAAACACTCACTCGCTTAAGAAAATGTTAAGTTTTTAAAAACCATCCGGAGACAAATCGGGTCTAGGACTTAATTCGGCCAAAGCATCAACAAGTGGTAATTTTAAGGCATTAGGTAAAGGTCTACAAAACCTATTTTGTCATTTGATTATTTTAATCCGAACGAATCATGGTAGAGAATTTGATAATGAAGTTTAATTTAGAGTCTTTTGTGACAAACACGAAATCTCTCACAACTTCTTGGCACCTCGCACTCCTCAATCTAATAGGGTTGTTGAAAAGAAGAACCAAACTTTGCAAGAAATAAGTTGTACAATGCTAAATGAATAATTCAGCCCACAAAGATTTTGGTGTCATGTCGTAGAAACCACCGCATACATACTTAATAGGGTGTTGATTTGGAAAACTGTCAATAAGACACCATATGAGATACTTAGAGGTAGGAATCTTTCCTTAGAATACTTTAGAGTTTTCGGATGCAAATTCATTATATCCAAATCATTAGAAAATCCAACTTCAAATGACTCAATCACCAATAATGCTCAATCACCTATAACGGCATCTTTTTAGGATATATCGCAAAACATCCTAAGGCATAAATGTATAATAAAATTAAAAGAGACTTTAAAAATTGAAGAATCACTTAATGTCACATTCGATGAAAGCTTACCCAAATCTAGGACATCACCTTTGGTAGATGATGAGATGATTGAAGAACAAGCCGTTCAAAATCATGATAGAACCCAAAATCCAAATTGTGATTTAGAGGAAGTCATTCCTAGAGTATAAAACATTAGAGAAGTTAGAGACCATCCCATAGATCAAGTGATAGGAGAATTAAATGAAAGAACCCTTAGGTCACATGCCCAAGATAGTTGCATTTGTGTCAACCATAGAACCTAAGAACATTAAGGAAGCCATCAAGGATGAAAGTTGGACAATGGCTATGCAAGAGGAACTTGATCAATTCGTACGTAATGATGTTTAGGATCTTGTTCCTTGTCCAGTAGGTCACACCATAATAGGAACCAAATGGGTATTTAGAAATAAGTTAGACGAAAATGGAGTAGTGTGTAGGAACAAAGCTAGATTAGTAGCACAAGGCTATAATCAACAAGAAGGAATTGATTACGATGAAACCTATGCCCTTGGTGCTAGATTAGAGTCAATTAGAATCTTACTTGCATATGCATGTTGTTATATATTCAAACTTTCTCAAATAGATGTAAAAAAGTGCTTTTCTAAATAGAGTCATTGATGAGGAAGTGTATGTTGCGCAACCTCCCAGTTTTATTGATTTTCAAAAACCAAATCATACTTATAAGCTTAAAAAGGATTTGTATGGACTCAAACAAGCTCCTAAAGCTTGGTACGATAGATTACAATATTTCCTCGTAGATAACAGATATAAAATGGGAATAGTAGACAATACCTTATTCACTAAATTAATTTATAAAATGGGTCTACATGTCAATCGCTTTGCGATGAATTTTCTAAATTAATGCATGATGAATTTGAGATGAGCATGAAGGGCAGGCTTAGCTTTTTCTTAGGATTACAAATTAAGCTAATGAATGATGGAATATTTTTTAATCAATCAAAATACATTAGTGAAATGCTTAAGAAATTTGGTTTGCAAAATTCCAAAGTTACCAAAACTCTAATGTCTAGGAAAAGAGTCCTTACTTTAGACAAATATAATGAATCCATCGATAGCAGTAGGTATAGAGGAATGATTGGTAGCTTGTTTTATCTCATCACTAGTAGGGCAGATATAATGTTTAGTGTTTCCCTTTGTGCTAGATTTTAGGAAGATCCTAAGGTATCTCATTTAGAAGCGGTTAAAAGAATATTTAGGTATATTAAAGGACTACAACACCTAGGTCTTTGGTATCCCAAGGATACATGGGTAAATGTATTGGTATATGCTAATTCGGATCATGTGGGCGATGTAGTTGATAGAAAAAGCACAAGTGGAATTTGCACATTTGTGGGATCTTGTTTAACATCATGGTTTTCAAAGAAACAAACATCACGCGCTAAATCCATAACCAAATCCGATTATGTGGTAGCCGGAAGGGCTTGTCAACAAGCGTTATGGATAAAGCAAGCGTTTGTAGATTATAACATAACTTTAAATGAGGTTCCAATACTATGTGATGATAATGTGCTATCAATCTAACATCAAGTCAAATTGATTACCCTAGAACAAAGCACATTGAGATAAGACATTACTTTTAGAAAAAACAATGTAGCCAAAAAGCATATCACTATAGATAAAATCCCCTTAGAAGAAAATGTTGCAAATATTCTAACAAAACCATTGGAAAATGATCAATTTGGTTACCTTAGATTCGGATTGGGCTTGATGTTGCAAGAAAAAAAAAAGAAGAAGAGAAAGGATAAGATGTGATAGAAGAGTGTACCTTAAACAATTAACTAATCTTGCACACATGGTACTATGTACTCAAACTTGAATATCCATGCAAATTTTTTATTATTAACCACTAAACAAACAAATCATCTCCTTTTGAAAAGATTCTATATAGTACTCCCTACTTCTTATTTTATGAAAAAAACCATTAAAATATCAAGAACAAGATGGAAGAAATCAAGAACTCTCAACAAGTAAGTAATCTTCAAAAACTTATTTTCAATAATTACTATAAAGTCCTCTTTTTAGAATAAAGGTTTTTCAAAGCACAAAATCAAATTTCTTTTTATACATCATACACTCTTCTATCTCTAAGAATGCAACATCAATCATAGGACAATGTCTAATTCGGAAGGATCCGTGAATAAAGGATAAATGGAAGAGAGCTTGTAGGATATGAAATCACACAAACTAAGCAATATGTAAAGATAGAATTCTAGAGAGAGAAATAGAGAGGTTGGAACACTTAGAGAGAGAAAGAAATATGCAAATGTGAAATAACTAAATGAACCAACACCTTCTCCATGGGTTGACCCGGTTAGCGTAACTTTTACACAACGATTTACTACGAGCTATGAATTATTATTTTAGAAGTGATCGAGTCTTTTCTCAATCCCTAACAATCTCCCCCTAAGGAAGGTCACTCCATTATACAAAAATTTAAACTCCTTGTCTGGAACACTTGGACACACACGAAGGATTTTCCAAAATAATTCAACATCAATTTCAAACTTCTTATCATCAAGTTGAAACTGATAGGAAGGAGACTTTTTGATCTTTATAATGGTGAACCAGAATTGTTGCATGTAGATTTCAGGGACATCAGCAGTGATGAGGAATGCATTGTAGCAGAAAGAGAGCTTGAGAGTATCTAGAACAACTTGACATGTGGATTCCCTTTGCGTCTTGTTGGGATCAATCCTCATGTTGCATGATCCAATCACAACTCGATCATCAGTAGGAACCAATGCTTCGTCAAGAGCCTTTTATTTAATTACTTCTGGATTCATGATTCTGCTAAGAATTATCCAATACAGTTCATATACATAACAAATATATATACAACTGATTATATTGATTATTCTTGTTGTTGTGTTTGTTTTTAGATGTATTTTTGTTTATGTTTCAAACAATGAAATCCGTTTCATCAGACAAACTAAGAAAGTCAACTATGGTCAATGGTCAAATGTTAACTAGAATAGTCGACAAACTGGTCAACGGTCAACCAAAGTCAAACAAACAGCATGTGGTCAAAAGTCAAATAATGTAAACTCTTGTTAAACTAAAAACATGACATATTTAGGTTATTAAAACAAAACGTGTCATATTTCGCAGAATAAAAAAATATGTCATATTTCAAAATCTTAACTTAAAACAGACATAATTTGCTTTCTTAAAAATTACATATTTCGCAGAATGAGCAACCTGTCATATTTCGTAGAATTAACTTTAAAACAGGCATATTTCGCTTTCTAAAAAAATGACATATTTCGCAAAATGAAACACCTGTCATATTTCGCTTTATTTAAACTAATGACAGATTTCGCAGAATTCATATGGTTTAAACATACATATTTCGCAAAATTCATACAACACAAAAATACAATCTTTTAACAACTTTGATCATTCAAACATCATTCACAAAGATTAATAAACACTCGGAATCTTAGACCAATCATTTCCATCAAGGATTAATAACTTTCGAGGCTTATAACTTAAGTTCGAGCATAAGAATGAGAGACTCACATTTTATTTAAGCAACAATGTAACAAGAGTACATCATACGCATGTCTTGAGGGCTTAACACCACTCACAAACTTCTTAAGCACAAAAACATGCATTCACAAATACCAACTTGCATATTTTGTATACAAGAACTCAAATAATGAACCCAAATTGTACCTAGCTACTTAAGAGTGATTATATTGCATAAGGGACACTAATATCATGCTTATAATTACAAACCCATAAACATTCAAATACTTATACATATTTCGCACAAAATTCGCCTATAGAATCACTCATAAATCACAAATGAGTTATCTACCATGAAAAGTGTGTTACACGCTTCTTAATCAACCCTAAGCCAACAAAAACCCTAATATTAATTAGACTAAAACACAACTTTAATCCTATGAACCTTAATTTTGAATATTAGGGTTTTCGAATGAATGAGTGTGAATTAAACCAATTCCTTTTCTGAGATTGATGTTTAAGAGTTTAGAAACATGTTTGAGGTTTACCTTGAAGCTTGAAAATGGATTTTGTTCTTGTTTTGAATTGTGCGAAATGTATCTAGTGGAAGAGAAGAAATGTAAGTGTTTTTGTTATTATGTGAAATGTGCACTTTGCACATTTCGTACCTTATGGTTTAACAGATTTGGCAGTTTGCCATTTTGGCAAATATAGTCCCTATAGTTTGCTACATCTTTTATTTCTCTTTTATGCTTTCCAAAGGGCTTAAATAACTTAGGAAAATGACAACATAAGTCCTTATAGTTGCTAACTTAAGTTCAAAGTTCCTTATTTTGCATTCTTAACCCTAAAGGTTTAAACAAATAACATCTAAAGTCCATTTGAGTTATAAAAAAATACATTTAACTCCCCTTTAAATATTGATCCGTCATTGTTAAAACCTTTTTTTGCTTAGTCCGTGATTTATTTTGAAGCATTAATTTAAAAGATTTGTTTATTAGCACATATCTCCCCCTCAAATATTGACCTGTTTTCTATTTAAAGAGCTGTACTCAGTGTTTGAGTGATAAAAAATTCTTTTAAAATTGTTGCCTGATGAGAAATTGGGAAAAAACTTATTGGTTTTTAAAGACAACACTAACAAAAATAAGATTTCTTTTATTTTGAAAAATAAATGCACTGACACGTACACTCATTTTTAGAAAGCCTGAGTTGGGTAGCAAAGTATACACAAGCCTTTGCATGATCATAAAGTAGATCATGCCCGAGAAACTCAATTCGCGTTAAGAGGTCAAGTTAGCTTTTTGACGATATACTTGCCTTTAAGATTAAAACCGGGTTGCAGTCTGAAACGCAAGACAATGACATGTTTTGAAAATAGTTTGAACTTCTGCTCGAACTTTATTTACAGCTCTGTGTCAATTATTAAATTAACATTTCTAAATGCCGAAAAATATTTATGCGATTCCAGAAGACATTTTATGAAATAACAAATTTTTGAGATTTCAGATTATTTTTTTAATTTTTATATTTTCTTATTCTTGGTTTTATATTATTCTATGAAAAGGACAAATAAAAACTTGAGTTTTTTAATATTTTTATATATTTATCATATGATACATAGAAAAAATGAGGTACCACACATCACTCTTTATTTTCTTCTACCAGACTCTTAATGTTTCTGGTGACATACTTTTTTATCCAGCTATGTTAGCCAAAATACAGAGCGATATATCATAATCTCCTTTCCTCCTGTGGCATGTATTGGTGAAGATCGTTGCTTCCACGGATACTCAGATCTGCACGAAGTTAAAGCTTAACGCACAACCATATTTGACTTGTTCTATGATAAATTGATATCAAACATCAGGTATGCTTTACTTAATTGACGGACGTGGTGAACAAACAGAGAGCGAATTGCACTCTTGTTAATCACAAGAAGTAACGTTAGGGATTTTTTGTTAAATCAAATCCATAATCTTGTCATTTTGATCTCCATCCATAGAATTTGAGCAACAACATCTTGATAAGTAAGAGCGATGTATTATGTCATTTTACTAGAATAAGCCTGCTTTTCCCTGCTTCTTTAAGTACCAACGTAACAATCTTCACTAAGAACTAGGCACTACCAGAAGTACTTCTTATTGTGTCTTAACATCCGGCGTGATCAGCATCTGCATAAGCTGTTAGTGCAATACTGGTATCTTTCAAGTACCAAAGGCCTATATTAGTGGTACCTTTCAGGTATTGAAAGATCCATTTTACTACATGTAAATGCTTTTCGGTATGCCTTGCCTGATACCGAACACACATGCATACTGCAAATACAAGATCATGTCGACTAGATGTAAGATACATAAGGGAGCCGATCATACCATGGTAATGTTTAGGATCAACTATTTTCCCTTGTAGATCTTCATCCAGTTTGGTTTTATCCACCATAGGGGTGTCAACTGAGTCACTAGAATCCATACCATATTTCTTAAGAATTTCTAAAGCATATTATGCCTGGTTTATAAAGATGCCTCTTGGACTTTGAGAAATTTGAAGTCCGAGGAAAAATAATATATTGCCCATCATTGACATCTTAAACTTAGAACTCATTTTATCAGCAAATATATCACATAGACTAAGATCAGTATATGCAAAAATTATATCATCGACATAAATTTGTACCATGAGAATATCTTTGCCTTCCTTCCTTGTGAATAATGTGGGGTTGACACCACCTTTGGAGATTGAGACAGTAGAAAGCTTGACAACATATCATACCACCCACGTGGGGCCTGCTTTAACTCATAGAGGGATTTCTTTAGTTTGTACACGTGGGTAGGATTGTCTTGATCTACAAAGCCTTCCGGTTGACTAACATAGACTTCTTCACGTAGCTCGCCATTTAAGAAAGTTGTCTTGACATCCATCTGGTAGACAATCATGTTCTTATTTGTGACGTTTGCAACAAAGATTCTGATTGCTTCTATGCGTGCAACAGGTGCGAAAGACTCTTCCAAATCAATTCCCTCTTCTTGACAATATCCCTTAGCTATGAGCCTTGCCTTGTTTTTTAGTACCCCTCCAAATTCATCTTGTTTTACTTTGAAGATCCACTTTAGTTTAATTATCATGACTAAATTTGGACAAGGTACAAGCTCCCAAACATCCAGTCGTTCGAACTCGTAAATTTCTTCTTGCATTGCATTGATCCAGGAAGATTCTAGCAATGCTTCTTTAAAGTTGTGAGGAAATCATCAAAGAAACACCACATGGCATCGGTTTATAGCTGTTTTCATGTTGAGACAGGTCGAGAAGGATTGCCGATCACATTTTCTAAAGGATGAATCTTTGTTCATTTGCTGATGTGTTCAAAGGTGGGTTGGTTGGTTGCACAATTGATGATGATTCTTGAGAACTTGGTTCTAAAGTAAGAATATCGAGAAAGGGATCATCATTAAATGGTGCTTGTTGTAATTGTTCTTCAACGCCTTTAGAAAGAACTAGAGACTGTGTTTCATGTATTGTTGATGAAGTACTAGCTGTTGGTGCATCTTGTTCAATGGAAGTTGAGAAAGGTGCACCGATTGGATCAACAGGTCTTAGAGCAATAGCTGCAGGAATTGGAGAAACAACACTGGTGAAGGATTAAAGTACTCATCGAACATTGATTGGAATAAAATATCCCAGTCATTTTTAGTTGGTGGAACATAAGGTGTTGAGGAAGGTGGATTTTGCACGAGTCCTGAACTGATTGTTCCAGGAGTCATAAGTTGAAGCACGAGTCCTGAACCGAATTGACCGAATTGTTCAGAAGCCACTGTTATCTGCTCATCAAATTCAACATGGATAGTTTCCATGACTAAACGGGTTCTTCTGTTATAGATTCGGTAGCAGGTGCATAGCCAACGAAAATTCCAATATCAACTTTGGGTTTCAGCTTACCCGGATCCTCACTGTCATTGATTGGATAACATAACGCACCAAAGACATGAAAATACGTTAAGCTAGGTTTTCTGTCATGTATGAGTTCATATGATGTTTTGTTGTGACGTCTTCAAATTAGAGAACGGTTTTTGGTATAACAAGCGTATAACCAGCTGTCGCTACTGCCTTCTGCCCATGAGAAAACATGGAGCCATTTAGAAAATAACTATCAAGTACAGCAACTCCATTAAATGCGGTTTTCATCTTTTGACAATGCCGTTTTTGTGTGTGGATTGCTCGGCAACTGAGGTTTGGTGTGAGATTTTGACACATTAATAATAGGCTTGCAGAGTCTGATACAACAATCTATGTTCTTTATCGGCTTGTATGTTACGAGACGGTGCAGTTGATACGAACTGAAGTTTCTTCAGAAGTTTAATCACGTATCTCTTGAGTAGTCATCACATAACCAAATGTACTAATCCCAATTAATAATCTTTTAATTCTCATGGAACCCCCCCGAAACAGATCCATGTGCTCAAATACAAATTCTCTTAGATGGAGGTCCATCAACTAGGCTTTGTTGGTTGTGTTTTCTTGCTTTTTCCTAAAGAACAGATAGAAACACAATTAATCTTTCTGATACCTATTAATTTGGGAAGCCCCTCTAACATGACCTTGTTTGGCAAGATTCATTGATACAACCGAAGTACAGGTGATAGAACCTTCTATGCAATAACCAACGAACTTTGTTTAGGAACTTTTAACTAAGACAAATAGAGAGATTGCATCATTTCTTCCAGTGATATTATGTACAAATTTGAGCCCCTTGATCCCTTCAATAAATCAACACCTTCCAAATCACGAACATAACAGGTGTGTTTGCGAAATGCAACTTTGAGATCAGAGTCACAAAATTGACCCACTAAAAATAAGTTGTGTCCTAACCCCTCCACATAGTAAACTCGAGAAATTGTGATATTTCCTATCTGATAATCCCCATAACCCTTGATTTATGCAACATGATTGTTCCCGAATCTAACAGTACCCATGAATTTGCTAACAAAGTTGATGAGCTAAGAGCGCTGCCCGGTCATATGCTTGAAGCAACCCGAGTCTAGATACCATTTAAACGACCTGAAATGGACCCGGGAAGAAGATGGAGCAGTAGAAACATTGGATCCCCAGATTTTGTTGGGTTCCGAGTTGTTAGAAATCTTTTGCTACTCGAACCTATATTGGTCATATCCTTAAGTTTTCCTGAAGTGTTACTACTGGGTGGAGTTTTCTTAACTAGTGTTTTGGAGAGTGGTTTCTTAGGAGGCACTACTGTGGTGGAGGTGATCCTAGTTAAAGGGCATGCATTTCCATCTATAGTGAAGTTCCGACCTGCAGGTTTCCTACTATATCCAACATTAGTGTAAACTTTTCCCATAGGTTTCCAAACTTTCTTCTTCTTGCTCTTTACAGATTTAGATTTAACACACACATTCACATCATTTAAATAATCAAGAACGCACAAATTATGAATTGCATCAAACATACATTCATTACATGTAGCACAAATAAGCTCAGAATTCGCATTTAAAACAGAATGCTTAACATTTGCATTACAAACAGATTCAGAAACTCGATTCATTTTATTTAAACTAGGTTTAACGCTCCTAAGGTGAACTTCTACTTTATTCTTCTTGTTGCTACTAGTTGGTCGCGAGATCCTATTTTTCTTTGTATTGGCTGGAGGCTTTGATCCGCTAGCACTAGTAGAATTGATTACTCTTGTAGAAGGCAACAAAGGTTTGTTAGAATCCTTAGTTTTGTAAGAGTCTACCTGTTTATGTGTATTACTTGATGAGGTACTAGGTTCTTCAAACCTAACTTTTTTGACTTTGTTTATTGGTGTTACTGCAATCAGCTTCTCACTTTTTCTGCTAGAACTAGGGCATGTATCTCGAACATAAACTAGCAATTCCTGAACTCATGTGGCAAACTTACAAGCAGAATCTAAGTCACTATCTACAGGCCTTAAAGCTCGAGCAAGTTCCACTATTTCATGAAGAGTGTCAACATGTTCCTGTGTGTATTTCAAATAGTCTACATAAGCTTCCCTATTTCTTAGCAAAATAGGAGAAATTGGTTCTAAATCTAACATATGCATCCTCAGACACACCTTTTCTTTTCAAAGTGGAAATGTGGTCTTTCAATTTGTTGATTGAGTTATTTTTCGCTTCTAGCTGAGCTTTCAATTCATTGATTTCAAAAAATGCCAGAAATTCAAGAGTATCCTGACTGTTACGTGGTTGGTTATTTTGAAAACTTTCTTTGTATTGTTGCACTTTAATTTCAAGAGAAATACATCTGTTTTCAATTCTAGTACATCGTTTTGAAAGTTTATCATAAACAGCCTTTTCAACCATTTCATTCTTTTTCGAAAGCTCAGCCTTAAGTTCAACACACTTAGAATATTCATTAAGAAAACTTTTTTCCATAGTTTGATAATCAATAATTTCAGCTAAAGAATTCACAGCAGTATACACTAGATCTTGAGATATAAGAAGCTCCAATAAACGTTCATTTTCTAGCAACAGTTCTTTCTCCTTTATCTCAAAAGTTTTCCTTTCTACAGAACATTTGGTAGCCTCAGTTTCCATTTGTGTAAAAACTTCTTTCATGTCAGTAATTTCTTTATGAAGACCTTGATCAAACATGAGAAAATACTCTTTTAAAGTTTTAACAAAAGGTTTGACATCTTTTTCAAAAGCTTTTCGAATATGTTCAAATCCCCATGAGCCCTCATTCTGACCAGTTACCTTAGTATGGACAGTTACCACATTTTCAAAATCATTTACATGACTTCTCATTTTATTAAAACTATCTTTAACCAAACTAGTTGTAGGAAGTTCACGAGGAATTTCTTTTAGAATTGGTTCAGGTTAAACCGGTGGTATTTCAAAAACAGGTTTTGAAAGCGGTAACCAAAATGCATGTTCTTCGGAAAGTTGCTTTTGAGGCACAAAATGCTTAACAAAATGGTCAGACAATTTATTCAATGCAACATAATCAATGGGTGGATCATTTTGTTTAGCATGCATCTTAATCTACTCTCTTCAGCCATTTTAATGTTTCCTCAATATCAATGACAGATAATGCAGCATGCTGCTTAACAATTGTATTACCACAATATAAAGCAGGTACTTTTCTTTGAGCTTAAGATAAATATAAAGGATTTTGATAACCAAGTGATGTTTTGTGAGTTTCACCGTAAAAAGCTTAAAGTTTTATCAACAAATGCATTGTTTGCGTTGATTGGCCTATTTTGTAAATCACATTATCTAAAGCCTTCTTTTGCTTTTCTAATTCAATAATCTCATCGAGATATTTATTCTCTTTTGCCTTAAATTCTACTTTTAAAACATCAACCGTTCTTGACAAAGTCTTATGACTTTCAATGGTTGCATTAAGTTGTTGTTTTAATAAGTGAATTTGATTTTCAAAATCCGCAACTTTTGCATTTTTGTCAACAATAACCTTTCGCAATTGACCATCAATATACTTTTCTTTATCATTTAAATTAAATTGTTGTCTTTTTTTGAAAAGTTTGATTTGTTCTTTATATCTTTCAAGCTCAGTAGTTAATGACTCATTTATTATTTTATTTTCTTTATCCACCTCATTACGTTTAGCAACTTGATTAGTCATCTCTTTAATCATAGACATTATCATTGCTTCTTGTTGTGCAGAAGACGAAGTATCTTGAACAACCGTATTTTCAGTTTCTTTTAGATATTGTTCATATGAAATCATGTTACTATCACTTGTTATGTCAATATCTGTATCATTATTAAAAACAGGTTGTTCAGAATACTGCATCTCTTGCATATTTTGATCAATCATATGATTATCAAGATAATTGTCATGAATTGGTACCTCTGAGAGAGTTGCTAAATCATATGAGGAGAGCTTAGCCATAAGGACAACACTTGCAGATGGAGCCTCATCACAATCAAAGTCAAAAGCATCAAGATCATCTGTTTGAAAAGTTATTGGAGTAGGTGGGTATTTTCTGAGACTGTTGCTTAAAAGTAACGTATACCCCATTATCTTCTAGGAATTCCATGTTTCATCATTCAATACCCTTTCCTGATTCGAGAGCCTCAGCGAGCGTGCCTTCTCTTAAACATGTCGAATTCCTAGGCCTTTTAGTGTTTGGTTGCATTGTCTTGCCATGTGGCCTTCCTCTGACAGTTGTAGCAACGAATAACCTTTGCCTAACCTGCTGTGTTAGTTCCCCCAGTTCTATTAACCCTTGTAGCTGTAGCATTACTCCTAGCACGACTGCCCACATACCACTAATTTTGTCTCCCCTGAATAGTCTGTACTTGAACTCTTCCATCTTGGATAGTTGCCTGATTCCTTGGGTTTGACGAGATTATAAGCTGGTTGTTGGTTCGTGTGTATAGAGAAGTAAATGCGGTGCTAATGAAAGCCATTGCCTTGTTGAGACTAGCAATTGGATCATGAAAATGTAGAAATGATAGGACAACAAGTCCTGAATCCATTAGAGGAAATGATGCTTGTGATGGTTAATGAACATCAGGTGCTTGGTAGGATTGATGATGAACCACTAAAGAATGATTAGTAACCGGTGCCTGGGAAGAACGTTGCTAAACCATGGGTACATCATACAATTGCTGTGATGCAAGAGGTGAGACTTCTTGCTGAGATGCAAAAGGTGAAAGTTGTTAATGATACTGAGTCTGATTGGAGTAAGATGGAGAGGAGTTGCATGTGTTAGCCACCAATGCCAAAGGATTCAAGAATCGTTCCTTCATTATACACACTTCATCTGCATGAGCTTCGTGTTGTCTCAAATAAGCGTACAATTGGTCAAAATTGGTGTTATTCAAGTCCTTGGCTAGCTTTACATTCGTAATAAATTTGTTCCACTTAGGCTGAAGATGATTGATAAACTTTGTTTTTACTTTAATTGGTCTTATTGTCATTCCAATGGTGTGCATATTTTTATCAGTTGTGGAAACCTCAAGTCGTACGAATGAATAGTCTCTCCAGGCACTGAGGTAAACATGTTAAACTCATCATACAACTTCAACTCTCTCTCCTGCAATGAGATTTTGAAGCCTTCAATGTGTAACTTAAATCTATCCCGAATGTGTTTGGCCTCTTCATGATGATTCACCAGATTGTAGATATCTTGTGGCAAGCCTTTTAGAACAATGTTTGTAGCTTTAATGTCACATGATTCACGAATCTTTTCAGCATCTGTGAGTTTATCATATCTTCTATCTCTAACAGTTGCAGGTGTAGTTTGAGTTCCAGGTACTATTACAGTTCCATATTTGAAAGGTCCATTGAGAACTGAGTCAACAAGTAGCTTATTGTTTTCCTTTCCTTTGATGTAAAGTAGCATACGGCTTGCCCAAGAACTATATTGAGTCTTGTCAAGCATGAGGGGACGGTTGTCAGCCCCTGCTACAATCACATTCTATGCTAACGACAAACTCATCTTGAAATGATTGTTGTGTGAAAAGATATAATTTGATCGTTCAATGATAAGTGGTCGTTGTGTTGTTGTTTAGATGATTGGTAATTCATGAGATTTTACAAATCTTGATTAAACTGAGAAAATAAGTTCTTATTTCGCAGAATTTTACAAAATCAAGACAAACCGTTTGAAAAATGATCTATTTCTTGAAGTGCTTATTTCGCTTAATGAAACATGTGCGTATTTCACAGATCGAAACACTTGTGCTTATTTCACAGAATGAAACACTTATGCTTATTTCGCAGAATGAAACACGTGTGCTTATTTCGTAGAATGAAACACCTATGCTTATTTCGCAGAATGAAATCTGTGCGTATTTCGCAGAATGAAACACCTGTGCTTATTTCGCAGAATGAAACACATGTGCTTATTTCGCAGAATGAAACACATGTGCTTATTTCGCAGAATGAAACCTGTGCGTATTTCCCAGAATAAGATACATGTGCTTATTTCGCTGAATTCATACCCCGTGCATATTTCGCAGAATTCAAACAGAGTGCATATTTCACAGAAACGCATAAAACGAAACCAAACACTAAAAATCGCCTAAAAGACACACTTTTAACGTTTTTCTTGAAATCTTTTGCAAAACTAACTATATCTAGACTATATCTAATATAAAAACACAAACTTTAACACTTTTAACACCAAAAAATTATAACACTTTAATTTCGTGTAAAAGTGACCTAAAAATAGCTAGATCTCTGTAGATTTTGACAGATTAACGCAAACATCCACACTATATCACCCCCTGGCGATTGACGCCATTTTAGGATTCAATCAAAATAAGCAGATGTAAAGATATAATTCTAGTGAAAGAAAAAGAGAGGTTAGAATACTTAGAGAGAGAAAGAAATATGCAAATATGAAATAACTAAATGAACCAGCACCCTCTCCAAGGCATGGAGAGGGTATTTATATCCTTACATGGGCCGGCCAACCCATGGATAGTCCATGGGTTGACCTGGTTAGCATAACTTTTACACAACGATTAACTACGAGCTATGAATTAATATTTAGAAGTGACCGATATGATAACCGGTAATATTCCAAGGGCTAAGTATAATAAAATATTATAGTTTTGTATGTTGAAGTCTTTCGATCTAGGTAGTTTTCCTGATGAAAGCTGAAAATTTGACTTCTGTTGTCTATTTTGCGTAAAAGCGGTTTCAGTTTAACCGAGAGTTTTGATGAAGTTTAGAGTTTGTGAATGAATCATTTATGATTCATTTTTCTGTTTTAGAGTGTTTTGAGGTTTTCAGTGCTTTCCGGGAAGTTTTTCTCGCGTTTAGCTAAAAATCGTCACGCAGCGCGTACCGGCAGGACAATTTATTTAAGTGTGGAGATTTATGAAGTTGGGAATGTGTTAATGGGTTTATTTATTTAATAAATTCATAATAATGAAATAACGTCAATTTAAATCATAAATCGTGAGTGTGAGATTTGAAAGTTATCAGAAAAACGGTTGTTTTCGTGAAATTCGGTAAAAGACCGTTACGATCGTAAAAAGATGAAATTTTAGGTGAATACAAGTTGCCAAGCTATATTTTATAATTTGAAGTGTTTTTAAATGGATGAGAAAGGTTCGGTTGAGTTTTGTCAAAAATTCATGTTTCGGTCCGGAGTCGGCCGATAACGGCTCAAAATAGATTTTTGTAGCCATTTAAGGTGATAAGAGTCGTATGAATAACCCAGGTTTATGGAAAAATGATTTTAAACGCAATGAAAATGATAACTAAATTTGGTTGACGTTTTAAATAGATGAAAATTGAGATTTTAAGTGATCCTGACACAAAAAGGAAGACCCGAGACCCTCCTAGGATCCATTTTTGGTTAAGGAAGAGCAAGCGAGACAAGATGGCTATTTTTAAGCTAACATGTCCCCTTTGGTACACTTATAACCACCATTACCTCAACCATTTCACATACATGCATCATTTTGAAACCAAAACCAAAAATATCTCTCCCTTTGTCCACTCTATAACCGGACGAACACACACACCTAGAAAATATCAAAATTTTTGAAGATTTGTCAAGATACGGGGTTAAGGAAACATTATTGGGTTGATAGCTAGTAGTTTCGGGTTGTAGAAACAAGGTTTTAGTCTTATTCGCGTGTCTCGATCGAATTAAGCTCATCAAACAAGTATGTTTTTCAAAAACTTTGAATTTAAGTTGTTCTTTTGTGATTATGGTGATGTCTAGACGCTAGTTGTACAAGTTGATCACCATAAAGGTCGAAACTTGAAAACAAAAATGTAAAAAGGGGTGTTTATGCGTTGGCTTATAAAAGAAAGGAAGGAAAAGGGTTTTGACTTTAAATAAAATGGTTGTTGTGGTAATTTTTCATTTTTGTAAAAGTGCTTATAAGGGCTTATTTTGAGGCTACGCTTATTGAAAAAGCTAAATGTAGCTTATTTGATTTTGGATAAGGGTGTGTTGGGCTCGTTCGACCCAACAAGAGTGCATTTGGTTTGGGTCCGGCCCAACTAGAGTGCGTTTGGTTTGATACCAGCCCAACAAGGGTGCGTTTGGTTTGGTTTCGACCCATCTAGGGTGCGTTTGGCTAGTCCGGCCCAACTAGGGTCCGTTTGGTTGTTGCGTCCGGTGCCAAATGGCTCGGCCCAATTGGGTTTTGACTTATGGATTTTTGGCTTATGATTTCAATTTATATATTAAGCTTTAAGCTTATTTAGTTTTGGCTTATTTTGAGCTTATTGATTTTTGACTTGTCTCATAAGCTCATGGCTTATTATGTTTTTTGGCTTACATAAAAAGCTTATGGCTTAATTAGTTTTGGATTTATTTATATTATGACCTTATAACTTATTATTCCGGCTTAATGAGCCCTGGGTTATGGGATTTTGATTTATATTTGTTGTAACTTAATGGGCTTAAGGTCCATTGGAGTTGATTTGTATTTTGAGGGATTATGAAAAGAAGTATGGAATAAGTTTCGCTATCGGGCTAAGTATTTTAGACCATGATGGACCATATGACCCAATAAAAAATAAATGAGTTTGTGGACTTTTATAAATGAACTAAAGAAATTTGTGTTGGACTAAGAGAAAGATTTTTGTTGGACTTGTCGTTGAAAAGAGGTTATTTTGCCACGGTTTGATAAATCATGTCGAAGGTATTGATATTGTGTTTGTCGGAAAACGTTAGATTTGTAAAAATTGTTTTGGATTAAGGTTTAATACCTTGGAAAAAGTCATAAAGACGTACGGGTCATGCTGAATTTTCAAAAGAATTATACACTTAGAGTTTTGCTAAAAAGAGATAGAATTTTCAATGTTTTAACGATAAATAGTTATTTAACTTGAAAATTTGATACAATACGAAAGATGTAATTTCTCGCTTGGTGCACTCATGAAGGCCAAGTTTTGTAACCACTAGATGTATCAACAGTTTTCTTTACCTTTTGTTTAACAATTTTGAAGTTGTTGTACAAATCATCTATGCTCATAGTCTCAACCTTAAGCTTATTCATCCAAACAACTACATGAGTGTTCTACTCAGGTGGTAAGCTGCTCAAAAATTTTAAGTTGAAGTTTTCTTGAGCAATGATCACACCCAAGATAGCAAGCCGACTGACTATCTTCTGAAGCCTATTGAAAATATAGTCAAGAGACTCTGCACTTGATGTACTAAAATTCTCATACTGTTGCTTCAAGAGAGTTTTATGAGTTTTCTTGGTAGTTGCATTACCTCTAAATCTCGTTTTAATGGCAGTAAACATAGATTTAGCATCTGGATACTGACTGAATGTTAGTTGATGTTCATTGGGAAGTGCCATGAGTAGCAAACCCCTAGCTTTGACATCATTCTTTTTATTTGTGTTTTATTTAGCAGTTACAGGTATAGACATTTTTGTAACTGGTGTGCCATTCTCCTGAGTTGTTTAAGGTACTAACACCCATGAATCACCATTTTCTATCACCTCCCAGAGTGCATAGTCTTGGATCTGGAAGTACTGCTTAATCCTAATAACCCACATCTCATACTCACCCAATTTGAGTATGGGAAGCTTTGCAGTAGGACCACTATTTGTAGATTCAAGCTTCATATCTTCTAGATCACAAAATGTTCATGTTTCTCAAGCAAAGCTCTTGTTACCAACTTGATGAAACCAACCTAGATGATTTCTTAGGTTGTGTAAGGTTAAATTACCTTGATAATCCAAAATAACTGTTGTAGAATTTTGTATGTATATAAAGTGTATGGGAGTTATAACTTAACACTCTAGAATAAATCAATGAAACAGTAATCTTGAACAAACAAAGATATAACCAAACGCTCCAATATTATTAGATCAATAATACGAGTACTCTTAACTTAGTACTGGGGTTTACATCCTTGAAGCTTTTTTCTTAATCGAATTTGATAACTATGAAGACTTATCATGATACCAAACTGATGATGATGTGATATTTCCTTAATGCCCTAGAGCCTCTTTTATAGACTAGGAGTCCTAGTCGGCTTACAATACATTCCTAAGATATCTTAATCTTTTCTAAACATAAACGTAATCTTCTAAATAAATACATTATGTATATCTTGTACATAAATATCTCAATACTTATCTTCACAAGTATTCTTGTTCTCCAAACAATCTTTATCTTTTTAATTCGTCTTTATCCTCTTGTCAGTAGAAAGTCTTCAAAAGTTTGTAATCCTTTTCACCAGTTAGCATACTAATAACATAAGCAGTAGTAACATTAGTACTAGCAGTACTAATATATACTAACAGTAGTGACTTGTACTAACAGTTTTAACATTTACTACTAGCAGCACTAACTACTTAGCTTATATTTTAGACTTCAACACTGTGCAGTCTTAATTTCAACTAACAGCAGTAACTTTATGCTATCAGTACTAAATTATACTAACAGTTAGTAACTAGCACTTGGTTACATTATACTACCTGTACTAACATACTTAGAATAATTTTCATTTATGTACATGGAGCAGTAGTAACTTCTAAGTATCAATGAAGTCTTTTAAAGTACCTTAATAGCATTTTGCTGTGTGTTGAGTGTGTTACGTTTGGTGTGCTTGTGGTAGAGCGGATACCCACACCTTTATTAGGTGGTGGCGTGCGATGTATTTAGTGTATTCTGTAAGCTTGAAATGTATTCGGGCTGACCGATTTTACCATCTGTTAGGAGATATTGTAGGAAGGTATTAGACCGTGGATGGTCGCAGAAAGTATTGGAAAGAGTTATTGTGATCGGTTTGGAAACCTGATCATACGTTTGACTGTGTGAGTTTTTGAGAGGTAATTTGACCTACCTGAGTGAGGTGAGAATTAAGACACCTGTTGAGTAGGATTGATTTGGAATAGTTTAAAGCGTGTGACGATATGGTATAGATTTTGGAACGGCCCTCCTAGGATGGGTAGAGCCAAGATGGTTGACCAAGCAAGGTTTGCTTGGGTATTTCTGAGTGTGTAAGTATTGGTATAGTAGGAGTATGAGTAGTGTTGTGTAGGACCTATACCATTTGTGTGGGGTTTTTGTGGTGGCTCACCCAACTTACTTCTTATGGCCTTAGGATTATAAGGTTATTGTTATCTTGGTAAACACAAGGTAACTTTGGAGAGAAACTTTGTTAATGAGTTTACAAGCTAAGAGATATCTAAACTGTACGTGATCAAGAAGATAACAATGAAATGAAATGAAAATAGTGAATAACCAAAAAGCTTTAATATTATTAAGAGAATAATACGTGTACTCTGACAGTACTAGGGTTTTCTAAACCTTAAGTATGAGAGTAGGATGTGAAAGATGTGTATATTATGATCAATGTGTATGTGTTGAATGACATATATCTACTCTAACCTATAGGACTCCTTTTATATAGCAAAGGAGCCCTGTACAAGATAAGACCTAAACCGTATCTCCTAAATAAAAGAGATATACACAAGATACATTCCAAACATAACAATACGCGTCTTTGACTCTGAGTAATCCTTATCTTCAATCAGCAGTGGAAAGTCTTCAAGCAGTGGAAACCTTGGCAGTGGTAGAGATACACTAACAGTGGGAAAAATCTCTAGCAGTGGGAACCATATAACTAGCAGTGGGAATGCCTTAGCATTTTATTCCCAACATCCTCCCCTAACTTGATATTCATCTGGTATGTCAAGTTTCCAGAATAAATATCTTTATCTAGAGAGGATTGTTCAAAACCACCTGTATTCTTTTGATTTGTTCTCCTAAATATTAAGTTGATCATCTGTAATTAAAGACACATCAAACTCACTCTACTTCACACTTGTGATCAAGCATCTTCTGAAGTGTAGTCTTGGGAATGTGGATACTTCAACATCATAAAGCATTGTAGGATAGTCATACCTTACATTATCAAGCAGTGTACTCTACATGTTTAGTACATCCTCCCAACTCTTATGGTGCTTCAAACTGCCATAAAAACATCAGTTAGCCAACAGGTTAAAAATGTCCTTGAATAGGCCAGAATAGACAATTCATTTTTCAGGTCATCTTTGGTAACTTCTCCTTAAGTCTATCTTTACCCGCTTCCATAGAGTCACCATGTCATCTCTGTCAAATTCCTTAAGCATAGCCTCAAAATAAGGATATGCCTTTGGTGCCTGACCAACTCTAAAAATCTGATTAACCTCCCTTAGATTGTTTTGATGATTTTCCAGTCATATATTGTGCTTTGTACAACTGAAGAGTAATAACCAATGAGGATTCTTGTCTTACTAACACTACATTGTTGACAGATTTATGCTCTTATCATGTCTTCACTGTCTTTTTCTTTAACATCTTTTATTCCCTTCAGACTGTTGTTTTGAGGCCTTCAACTGTTTTCAATACTCTTAGCTCTTTTTTTTCTAATAGAGTGCATGGCCTCTTGAATCTTTCACTTTCTAGCTTGGAATCCATAAGGCACAAAAATCTTGTTATATGCTTTCCCAAACTGGAATGAAAGTCTCTTCAATCTGCTCAAATGTCATGCCCTTGAAGTCTTTTATCTTCCATCCAGCATGATCTTCTCAGGGACTGATGTATAAATTTCATTCTGTCCGTCTGGATTTGCTTACTTACTTTGTTGTGCTTGATATGTTCTTAAATTTGAGTAAGTTAGATTCTTTGATATTTGGCAAGCTCTGTGCTTAATCAATCTTATCCTTCAGAGACAGAACCATCTTAGCTATGCCATATTCCTTCAATGTTTGCAATCTGATATTTGCTAAAAAATAGTTATTATAAATTACCGGGGATTTTTGCCAAAATAAAAGCCCAATAAAAGCCAAAAGAATAGAAATATGTGCTTTTGTGTCCAATTGTGCAGGAAAGGATTTGGAAGGACAAAAAGAAAGCAAAAAAACGATCAAAACCGGGACAAGGAAACGAAAAAAAGACAAAGAGTAATGAGCGACCAAAGTTATCAGCCAGTGATCAAAGCGGATCAGCCGACACAGTCAAAGAAAGAAATAAAGGAAGTCAAAAGTCAAATTACAAGTCAAAGGGCCATGATTGACAAGTCTTCAAAGTCTAAAGAGCTCATTTGAAGTTTTGAAGTATCAAGGGCTAAAGTTGCCAAAGAGTGAAAGTTGATTTATAAAGAAGAAAAGGAAGAAAGAAAGAACAAGGGGTGAAATTGCAATTTCATAAACTCTTTTAACACTAAAAAGGACGGGACAAGGTACAAGGACCAATTCTGTCAACTTTCCAAACATTCAAACAATTCACCCGGTTTTCTCGCAACCCCCTAACAAACTATAACTGATTTTCCCGCCCAAAGATTACACAAACCCAAATCCCGTTTTTCACAACCCCGCTCCCTTTTCTCTTATAAAACTCGTTCCTACACTCTCCCCAATCACAATAAGACACGTGTAAACACCCTATTGGCCATGACACTTCACATACATCATCAAACGGCCATAAATGAGTTTCAAATGATCTTTAGGCCAAGATGGAATGGAAGCTTCACGAATTTCTCTCTTCTCCTTTTCTACTCTCTATAAATAGGGAGCTTAGGGCTCAGTTTTAGAGTTAGTTAGTTTTTGTTTTTCAGTTTTTTTAATTTTTTTACCTTTTAAGCATTTTTTTTAAGCATTTTTCAAATTCAGTTTAAAGCACTTGTACTTTGTATTCCTTTGCTTGTACTTAATCATTTTCAGCAATATAATTCAGTTCTCAAGTATATTTGTATTTTGATTTCAATTTCAAGTCAATTTTGCCTTAATAAGCTCTTAATAAGCTCATTTGAGCTTATTACTGTTCACAAGCTCAAATTTAGCTAAAATTCTGTTTTTAGTCATTCTTCTACTCCTTCTCATCATTTTACATTCATCATGTTAATTTGAGCTCTTTTGATTCAGAATTTGGGAGTTTATGAGGTAATAAGCTAGTTATAGCTTATTGAGCTTAATGCTCTTTGGTTTAGAGGCTTTGGAAGCCAATAGGTTCATGATTTGAGGTCATTCACTCTACAAGAGTGGCCTCTAGTTCTGAGACTCCAAAAAGTCAGGTTTAGCTTTCTAAAACTCATTTTAGAATATTAATAGCTTATTGCTTTTTGCTTATTCCTTTAAATCTTCATGATAATTACTGTTTAATTCAGTTTAGTTAGTCTATAAGATTGTTAGTTCTAAGCTAGTTTAGTTTAAAGTCAAGTTTAAATTCACTTTTTCACTTCTGTCATAAATAGAAATATAAGCCTAGGAGAGGAAGTACTTATTTCTTTCAAATAAGCTGTGAATTTTAGTTGTTAATAAGCTCTATTAGGTTATTTAGAGTAGAAGTAGCTAAAAAGTTTTAGCTGTTTTAGTCTTTAAAAAGTTTTTAAGCTCACTTTGTTTTAACAGCCTTGTTAAAGGTGTGTTTGGATTAGGGTAAATTTGACTGAAAAAGTCAACATTAGTTTGCCAAAATTCACCATTTAGCTGAGTTAGGTTTTAATATCAATGTTTAAACAAATTTTAGAAGTTAGTTTTTAGAATTCCAAAATCTAGAGTGTAAAGACTTTCACTTTGCACCAGGACAGTTGTAGTTTTAAATAAAATTTGAAGTTTAAGTGGTACTTAGTATAATAGTGTTTGATTTGTAAATGTGATGTTAGTACAATAGAATGAGTGAGTTCATGAGTTTTCAGCTAAAAGTCTATACTGCATTATAGGATTCTGTCAAATGCATCAGCAAATGACAGAAGCATTTTAGCAAATTTTGCATTCTTTCATCTTAATTTTCTTGCTAATCTTGTTAATGCTTGTTCTATTTCTTTTCTAAATCATTGAGCTCACATCTTAAGCTACATTAAGCTTCTTTTGCTTTTAGATTTCATCAAATAATAAGCTCATAATAAGCCAAAATCTAAATCACTAGTTAAACCTTTACTTTCTGTGACAGAATCTTATTTGCTTATTTTTTAGCTTAACCTTTTGTCCAAAGTTAGAAGTGCTTTCATTAAAGTTGTTAGGAATAAGCTCCTTAGTAACTTTGTAGTTTTGAGTTTTGGCTGAAAAGCATTTTTTCCATAAGCAAAATAAGCTAGAATCGCGAGGTCTATTTTGTACTTTTTCCATAGTTTAGGGTTATACGTTTCAGTTGTAGTGTAAATTTTCAAATGTTATCCCGCCTACCCTGATCTTTCCTTTACTACAATTTCTACCCTATCTTTTGAAAAAGAATAAAATCGTTTTTAAATTTTAGAAATTAGTTTTATTAAATTAGGGTTTAGTTTTAATCTTTGCAATTAGATGTCAATTAGTTTATAAAATTTAGGGCTTTTCATTCCATAAAATTTCTGCACCTTTATAGTTGAGAAAAATCATTTTTCTTTATTTTTCCAATTAAATTTGTATTTTCTAGAAATTAGTTAGAAGTCCTTTTATTAAAGTTGTAGAGATTAAGCTCCTTAATAGGTTTGTAGTTTTAAGTTTTTTCTGAAAAGCATTTTTTTAATAAGCCAAAATTAAGCCATAAGCGTAGGGTCTGTTTTGTAATTTTCTAATAGTCAAGGGTTACCCGTTTCCACTGAATTGTAACTTTCCTAAAGTTACCCCGCCTACCCTGTTCTTTCTTTTATTGCAATATCTACCTTGTTTTTTTAGTAAAAATAAAATAGATTTAAATTTGTGATTTTAGGTATAAAATTTGTTAAAAGTTGTGCCTTAGATTTTAAATTTCAGTTTTAGCTCGCATTATTACGTATTGTGCATTTAAATTTCGTGCTATTTCATTGTTTTTAGTTTGTGCTATTATATTTTGTAGTGTAATCAAAAGTTTAAAAATCCCTTACCATTCTTAACTCGAATCCGAATTATTCCTAAATTCTCAATTCACGATTTCGTTGGGACACGACCCGAGGAACAGTACTTCCCGGATAAAAATATACGAATTGTGTTTTCTTTTGTGAGATTTTTACCTTATATTTCTCTTGTTTGAGAAGTATTTTGGAAAGAATTCTTACGGGAGTAATATAATAAGTATATTAAATTTGTTTTACACACGAACCAAATTTTGGCGCCGTTGCCGGGGAATTCGTGAACGATTGTTGAAGAGTATTCGTCGAAGTAGAGTTTTGAAGATCCTTCCATTGGAAGTTATTTTGCTATATTTTTGAAAAATATAAAAAAATTCATTAATTCGATTCCTATCGAATTAAGTAAAAAAAAATAATAATAATAATAATAATAAACATTTGGATACTAGCTATCCATCTTAAACCATTCCAATTAACAACAAAACAAATCGTGAAGTACTTGCGAGGTACGACGGACCTTTAAGTTTACAAACTAAAAGGTGAGTTTAAGGGAAAGTGATAGCTATTCTCTAAGCAGTCATTGCGGCTCGCTAAGCTTTTCCGCTCACTTGTGCGTATTCTTAGAGACTTATCGTGAAGCTTGTAATAAACGATTACCAAAAATACTTTTGTTCCTAATAAAAACTAAAAAAATTAATTTTTCCCAAAAAGAATCTTCTCAATCTCAAATTCTTTTATGTATTATTCGAAAAAGCTAAAAATATTCTTCTTATTCCTCTGATCCTCCTTGGAATACACTATTCCAAGAAGACGTAATTGTCGACGATCTCGACACCGACAAGAGGCAATCCCTCTCATTTTGGATCCGATTCCAATGGCCGACAATCGAACAATGGCCCAAATGTTACAAGCACCCATCGAGGGGTATGAAGATGCTATAGTTGTTCCACCGATCAATGCTAATAATTTCGAGCTTAAGCAACCTTTAATCAATCTTGTGCAAAGCAATAAGTTTACGGTGTAGGACAAGTTCCACACCAATCTCCTTCGATTTTTTTAAACAAAGCATTCAACGTTTAGACATCCACGAAGTTCCGAAAACACTTCGGTTAAGCTTTTGCTTTTCCCTTTTCTCTAGACGGGGGTGTGGGGGGGGCTGAAGCCCGAGATTGGGTAGACAAGGAACCTCATAGATCAATTATCACCATGGGTACGACTTGTTTCAAAATTCATAAACCAATACGTTCCACCTTCAAAATCACTTACTATCGGAATGAGATCATTACCTTTTACCAAAAACCAAACGAAGCCTTTAATGAAGCATGGGAACGTTTTAAAGGACTCCTTCGTCAATGTCCTCACCATGGCTTTTCGGAACTTCACCAACTCGATACTTTTTACAACTCTTTGAATTCAAACGATCAAGATGCCTTAGATTCTGCAGCAGGTGGAAATTTCTTAGACAAGATGCCTCAAGAAGGTTTAGCGATTATTGAAAGCAATTCTAGAAGTCGTGCTAATGATTCAAGAGTGAGTACGGATGCTCCTCTTTCTAATTCTTCATCTTCCAATAATTCTTTCGATATGCAACAAATAGCCGCTTCTCTCGAAGATAAGATGACTATCAAGATGAACAAAATGATGAATGAAATGAAAGCTTTAGTTGTTACTACTCCTGCACCCGTCAAAGCAGTTGAGGAAAGGTGTACCACTTGTGGTGGCAACCATAGTTTTAATGTGTGTCCAATGACTAGAGGTAGTTATGAGTACCCGGTTTATCACGATAATTTCCAACAATTTCAACAAACCGCATCGGTTGGTAATTTTGTTCAAAATGGAAATTCCGGGTACCGTGCTCCTAACTTGGCAAACCAAATGAGACCACCAGGCTTTAATCAACCCAATCCACAAGCTTCTAGACCTAACCAAGGATATAATGGGAATCAAGGGTACAATGGGATGAGAAATGTGAACCAAACCAATCAAGTTAACCATGGAGCTAACTCGGGCTTATCACAACAAGCTCAAGCTTATCAAGTCCCGAGTACACAAGCTCCGGTTACTTACTCAAGGTTTGAGGCCTACACAAAAGCGAATGATGCTACTTTGACCAATTTGCAAAAGAATTTGAATGATTTCAAAAAGGAACAACAAGATTTTCAAAATGAACAAAGGAACTTTCAAAATATGATGCTTAACATGTTTCAAAAGCAAATGGGAAATAATAATGCATCGGGTTCAGGAACCTTACCGAGTAATACGATTCCTAATCCAAGGAATGAATGCAAAGGGATTACCACCCGTAGTGGTGTTGTTCTTGATGGACCTTTACCTCCTATGCCACCTCCTTTTGCATCCGGACTAAGGGTTGCTCTAAGGAAACCGAGGTAACAAAGGACCAAGTGCAACTTAATAGTTCACAAAGTACCGCAAGAGTCCAACCTCCGGTAGTTCAAATCAAGGAAAAGGTCCAAATCAAAGAAAAAGAACCCGTTGTTGAGCCTAGAGTTGATAATGAACCTTTAAAGACCAAAACAAATTTGCCTTACCCTTCAAGGGTTGAAAAGGACAAAAATCGTGAAAGAGATGATATCTTAGCTTCAAAGTTCATAGAAATCTTTCGAGATCCCCCTGCGTAACACGCAGTGTCCAAAACTAATCCAATTCACGTGTAAGACGCCAGCTTCACTAAAAGTGAGGCTAACAAACAAAGAAAAATTGATTGAGATAACAAAGACACCAATGAATGCTAATTGCTCTGCGGTCATTCTCAAAAAGCTTCCCGAAAAGCTTGGTGACCCAGGACGATTTCTCATTCCTTGTGATTTTGGGGAGTTTGATAATTACTTGGCACTAGCGGATCTAGGTGCAAGTATCAATCTCATGCCCTTGTCTATTTGGAAGAAACTTGGACTTCCTGACCTTACAAGTACTAGAATGGTTCTAGAATTAGCCGACCGAACAATTTCTAAACCCCTTGGGATAGCCGAAAATGTGTTCGTTAAGGTCGGAAAATTCTACTTCCCGGTCGATTTTGTGATTTTAGACTTTGTTGCGGACCCCCGTGTTCCTTTGATTTTAGGAAGGCCATTTTTGAGCACGGCTCATGCCTTGATTGATGTTTATGAGGGGGAGATCATTTTAAGACATGATGATCAATCCTTGGTCCTTAAGTGTGGTGATACTCCCACAATTTCTTATGATAATTTTGAGTCCGTGAAACGAATTGACCTTATTGATGCAACTTGTGCGGAGTATGCTCCAAAAGTCTTGGACTTTACCGAGAGTGGTGATTCCACTTCTATCATTTTGGACCCTCCACCTTTCACTCCTTTTGAAGGAAGTGAGATGCTTCTTGAGGAAGAAATAGAAGAGTTTTTAGAACATGATGAATCTTTAAACATGGATCTAAATGAAGATTTTAATGATGATGAGGGTGATGTAATTTACTTAGAATCATTGCTTGAAGACTTAAATGATGATCCTTTTTCACAATTTATTCCTCCTAAGTTCAAAAAGCAAATCAATAATGTTGAATCGGTCAAAACATCAATAGAGGAACCACCCGACCTTGAACTCAAAGATTTGCCTTCTCATCTTGAATACGCTTTTCTTGAAAAAGATAATAAACTACCTGTCATAATTTCAAAGGATTTAAAAGATGATGAGAAGGTAAAACTTATTGAGGTTTCTTAAGGGGCTCACAAAAGTGTCTTTAGCTTGGAAAATCTCCGACATTAGGGGAATTGACCCAAAGTTTTGTTACACACAAATTTTTAAACGGAGGAAGATTACAATACCAGTGTTCAAATGCAATGAAGGGGTCAACCCTAAATACATAGGTGATTCAGTAAGTGGTCATCAGCTTCTTGTTGCTGGCTTGATTTACTCCCATATCGGATAGCCCAATGGTTGGAGTCGGTTCATGCGTTCCAAAAAAGGGAGGAATGACCGTGGTGCAGAATGATGACATAATGAACTCTTTTCCACCGACTCGTGATCCGGTTGGAGGTTTGCATTGATTATAGGGAAGTTAAATGATGCCACTAGGAAAAGACCATTTTCCCTACCTTTTATGGACCTAATGCTTGAAAGGTTAGCGGGGAATGAGTTCTATTGTTTCTTAGACGGATTTTCCGGGTACTTTCAAATCCCGATTGACCCACAAGACCAAGAAAAGACTACCTTTACTTGCCCTTATGGAACCTTTGCCTACAAAAGAATGCCTTTTGGCCTTTGTAATGCACCAGGGACCTTTCAAAGGTGCATGACGGCCATATTCCATGACATGATAGAAAGAACCATGGAGGTTTTTATGGATGACTTTTCGGTATTTGGGGATAATTTTTCAAAGTGCCTGGATAATCTTGATAAAATGCTTAATCGTTGTGAAGAAACAAATCTTGTGCTTAATTGGGAAAAATGCCATTTTATGGTAAAAGAGGGAATAGTTTTGGGGCATAAAATTTCTAAAAGTGGTTTAGAAGTTGATAGGGCAAAAGTAGAAGTGATAGCTAAATTACCTTACCCGACCACGGTAAAAGGAGTTCGAAGTTTTTTAGGTCATGCGGGTTTTTATCGAAGGTTTATTCAAGATTTCTCAAAAATTGCAAGACCCATGACTCATCTTTTGGAAAAAGAAACTCCTTTTGTCTTTTCGGATGAGTGTAAACAAGCTTTTAATGATCTTAGGAAGAAGCTAATTGAATCACCAATACTTGTTGTGCCTAATTGGGATTATGATTTTGAGATCATGTGTGATGCCAGTGACTTTGCTCTTGGAGCAGTTCTAGGTCAAAGAAAGGATAAACATTTTCATCCTATTCACTATGCGAGTAAGACTATGACAGGGGCTCAACTTCATTACACAACAACTGAAAAGGAAATGCTAGCTGTAGTATATGCCTTGGAGAAGTTTCGACCCTATCTAGTCTTATCGAGGACCATAGTGTTTACGGATCATTCGGCTATTAAGTACCTAATGGCTAAGCAAGATGCTAAGTCAAGGTTACTTAGGTGGATTCTCTTACTCCAGGAGTTCAATCTTGAAATAAGGGACAAAAAAGGAGCTGAGAATGTAGCCGCCGATCACCTTTCTAGACTAGAAAACCCTCACAAGAATGAACTTGAAAAGCAAAATATAACTGAATCTTTTCCTTTAGAGTCACTAGGGAGATTTGAAGCGATCAAAAAGATTAATGTGAATGATAATGTGATTAATGAGAATGAAAATGTTGTTGAAAATGTTGTGCTTAATAATGTGAATGTGCTTAGTGATAATACCACGCCATGGTTCGCCGACTTAGCGAACTACCATGCGGGTAATTTTGTTAAAAAAGGAATGAGTTCACAACAAAAGAGAAAATTTTTCAAAGATGCTAAACACTACTATTGGGATGACCCTTACTTGTTTAAGATTTGTGCGGACCAAGTCATTAGACGATGTGTTTTTGGCAAAGAGGCTAATGAGATTCTCATGGCTTGTCACAATGGACCTACGGGAGGCCACCATAGTGCCAATTACACCGCTCGTAAAGTCTTTGACTCTGGATTCTTTTGGCCCACCATCTATAAAGATGCTATCAACTTGGTTAAACATTGCGATGCTTGTCAAAGACAAGGCAAAATCTCTCAAAGAGATGAGATGCCTCAAAACGCAATACAAGTTTGTGAGATCTTTGATTTGTGGGGAATTGATTTCATGGGTCCATTTCCATCTAGTAGGGGTAACAAGTACATCTTAGTTGCAGTGGATTATTTGTCCAAGTGGGTGGAAGCTAAGGCTTTACCTACTAATGATGCTCGTGTTGTTTGTAAGTTTTTAAAGAGTCTTTTTGCTAGATTTGGAACCCCTCGAGCTATAATAAGTGATAGAGGCACACATTTTTGTAATGACCAATTTTCAAAAGTCATGGCAAAGTATGGTGTGACCCATCGTCTTTCGACTCCTTACCACCCTCAAACGAGTGGTCAAGTTGAGGTTTCAAATAGGGGAATTAAAAGGATTTTAGAAAGAACCATAGGTGAGAATAGAGCTTCTTGGAGTGACAAGCTTGATGATGCTCTATGGGCTTTCCGAACCGCCTACAAAACACCTATTGGTTGTACTCCTTATAGGTTGGTTTATGGAAAAGCTTGCCATCTCCCTAGTATAGGTGAAAATGTTGTTTTAGATGAAGAGGAAGATACCTTCACATTTACTACCCGAACATTTTTACCATTTGTCACCTATCCTGAGGTTTTACCCGTATCTTACTCCACGGGGAGTGAAGATAAAGTTTTTAATCCGGGTATTTTTGATAATGATGCTTTTAAAGACAAGAGTTCAAAAGAGTTAGCACCATCTAAAGCTCTTTTGACTCTTGATGTTTTTGACCCACCCCACCCACCCGTAATGACCTTTAATGTTACCAAAGCATTTTCTGGGTTCACATTTTCAATCTTGAAAATCTTTTCTAAAAAGTTTGTTGAACCCGGAATCAAAAATGCTTTGGTATATCTTTCATCCTTAGTTTGGGGAGGTTTCCACCTTTTGGATTTTCTTCACCATTGCTATTACCCACCATAAGAACCTAGTTTGGGGAAAGAGTCAAGCGAAGGGGACTCTATAATAAACAAGCGCTTCGTGGGAGGCACCCCATGCTTATCCTTTTATTTTTCTTTTCATTTTCTTTCTATTTTCTTTGCTTCCCCAAGGACAAATTAATTCGGGGGCGAGTATAGCTTGTACTCAAAACTAAGCCGTTTTAGAGATGTTTTGAGCTAACAATGTAAAGAAGAGAGGAAATCTTGTTCTTTTTCGTCTCTTGTTGGTTGTTTGTGATTTTTGTCTAGGTTTTTCCGGATGTTGGTTCACGATGTTGGAAGCGTCAATGGTATCAATATTGTGGATGGACAAAGCAATTCCCCCGCAATTTTCCATCGATGATCATCCAATCTTCTCTTCATAAATGGGAAAACTCTAATCTCTTATCCTTGTTCTTTAACGAACTAACATCTATCTTTGGCATGTCCTTAGAATTTTTATGTAAAGAGTCCTTTTTTGACCCTTATTTTAACTTCTGAGGACAAAGTTTTCATTTGTATTTTGGGGAAAGATATCTTCCGATATTGAAATTGCACTTCACGCAACCTTGTTTGAATCTTTTTGAATTACCTTTTTGAGAAAAAATGAGAAATTTTAAAATTTTTGCTTACAAGAAAAGCTCAAAAAAAAGCTAAGTTTGGAAAAACACCTCTTTTTGGTAGTCCGTTGGTGAGAGAAATAGGATTTTAATTTGACTTGAACCGGGTGAAAATGCCCTAGCAGTTCTTTAAAAACCACCTTTTGTAGGGCAAGCTTTCACAAATCCTATTGCTTTGGATTTTAAAATGTGAAGAACAAGAAAATGATGTGTTAAATATAAGTATTTGTTGCGTAAGCAAGGTTATTCTGGAAAACCTAAAGCTATATGAATATTTGTGTCTTTTTAACTCCACAAAGCTCTTAACACACTTAATCAAACGTGCTCTATTTTAAATTTAAGCTAAGTCAACCAATGTCTTTAGAAAAAGTCCCTTACTAATATGTAAGTAAGAATTTGTGGTTTCAATTTATATTTGTTTCTTTTCTAAAATGAAATTTTTTTTCCAATCATCCAAAAAGATAATTATAAAAGAATGCCAATGAACATTCTAATGCAAAAGCAGTTATTTTTCGTGCCAATGAAGCATTCGAAAAAATAAATACAAAGCTATATGTAGTTATTATTTAATCGGTGCGTATCCATGTTGAGAGGAAAGACCGGATGGGGTCGCAACTGGAGGATTAAAAACTATTAACGATAGGATCAAGTTCGTAGCGCATTCATCACTAGGGAGCGAGGCTAGGTGATGATTGCAACTATGGCCTTTGATTTCTAGGCCTTTGTAGAAAAGGTGTGGTCGCGATAACCAACAAACGATAGCAGCGTAGATGGGGTTCTAACTAAGAACACCGGTTTGTTGTTTTGCGATAATCCTATTTGGAGAAAGAGGCCTAATAGGTTTCGAACTAAGAAGACAACATTCCTATTGCAAAGAAAAAAAAAATTATAGTACAATGGAAATAAAAGAATGGTTAAAAATTTCATTTTCTCAAATCAAATTAAAATTATGTTTCCTAATCTCTTTTAGCTTTGAGTCGAGATTACTATGTTCAATTAACATTTGAGCTCACCAAGCTTATTTGTAAAGCTTAGATGAATTTCCAACTATGAAGATAAATTGATCTATGCTTAGTTAAAAGAGTGCACACATCTTAAATCCCATTAATTTATTCCCGGGAGTGAAAAGTTCACAAGTTATAAATATATTCAGCTTAATCATTTGACTTATATTGACAATAGAGATTCTTGTTTATTAGCTTTTGTTTATCTAGTTGAAAGTCAAGGATGACGAATTACTCTTTTGTGCTCTAGTTAAAATCGGGAGTAGCCTATCGATGAGCCTAAAAGTGCAAACATGCAATGATATGCATTACGTGTTTCCAAGATAATGAAATGTTGAGAAAAGTGACAAATTGTTTTAAAAGGTAATTCAAAAAAGGTATCTAAACAAAGGCATTTTTGGAACTCTATTACAAAGTGTACACTTCATAACATTGCGTGAGGACACGCAATACCCTTTGATTTGGGGAATTTTGATATTTGCTTAATTGTACATCTAATTTACCCGGGATTTTGCCAAATAAAAGCCATAAAAATGCCAAAAGAATAGAAAATGTGTGCTTTTGTGTCCAATTGTGCAGGAAAGGATTACAAAGACAAAAAGAAGCAAAAACGATCAAAAACCGACAAAGAATGGAAGAGACAAGAGCAAGAGTGAAGATACAGCCAGAATTCACAAGCCGGATCAGCCAACACAGCAAGAAAGAAAGACAAAGTGTCAAAAATAAAAGCCAGGGACCAATTATGTCAAGTTTCAAAGTTCAAAGGCTTATTTGTGTAAAAGGGGCTAAATTTGCCAAAAGTGAAAAGTGTTTATTAAAGAAGGAAAAGAAGGAGGAAAACGATAAGGACTGAAATTGACATTTTCCAATCCTGTTTATAATTATCATTTGGGAAGTGAAACACAGGGACCAATTGTGCTATAACTTCAAAGTTTCAAAAGATAATACCCGGCTTTCTCGCAACAAGAATAACCGTCCAACTGAATTTCCCGCCTTTTTCCACCACAAACCCAAATTGCGATTTGTCCACCCCCGCTCCTTTTTAAACAACTAAAATCGTTCATACACCTTCACCAATCAAAAACGCCCACGTGGCAACACCTTATTGGTCCTGACACCTCATTAACATGATCAAACGGCCAAAAATGATGTAAAGAGGATCAACTGCAGAGGATTATATGGAAGCTCACGAATTCTTCACTCTCCTTCTCCCATCCTCTATAAATAGAGCTGTTAGGGTTCATTTTTCGGTTGTTGTTTTTGTTTTAATTTTCAGTATTGTATTTTCTCTCAATATTAAGCATTTACTTTCAAGTTTTTTAAAACAGCTTTAAAGCTCTTGTACTCTTCTCTTCTAATCTTGTACTTAATCATTTTAGCAATATCAATTCAGATTACAAGTTTTATTGTCTTTTGTTTTCAATTCTAAGTCGATTTTGATCAATAAGCTCTCAATAAGCTCAATTGAGCTTATTACTGTTCACAAGCTCAAATTTAGTTACAATTTTGTTTTTAGACATTCATTTACTCAATACTTACATTTTACATCAATCATGATTACTTGAGTTCATTTGATCAAGGTTTTGGAAGTTTAAGGAGTAATAAGCTCTTATAAGCTCATTTAGCTTATTAAGCTGGTTTAGAGGCAAGGTGCCATTTAGGATCACCTAGACTCTACACTTGGATGTCTAGGTGAAGAAGATTCTACAAATTCAGGTTTATTCATTTTTAATTCATTTTAGTGTTAATCTAGCTTATTCAATTTAGCTTGTTGTAATAATCTTGAATGCTTAATTCTGTTTAAAATTGTTTACATATTCTAGAAATACAATTGCTTCTAAGTTTTTGTAGCTAGGATTCAACAAGTTTTCATAAACTTCATTTCTGTCATCATTTAGTCTAAGAGCTTAATAGAGTAACTAGCTTATTTCTAAACATAAGCTAAGCATTTTAGTTTAAAAATAGCTTAAGTAGATCATATTAAATAGAAGTAGATAAAAAGTTTAAGCTGTTTGAGTATTAAATAGATTTTAAGTGCAAAATAGTTTTTGACAGCTAGGTTAAGGTAGTGTTTGGATTAGGCTTAAGTTGACTCTTTAAGTCAACTTTACTATATCAAAGCTATTCAATTAGTTGTGTTAAGGTACTACACTAAATTTAGATTAGCTTTTAAAAGTTAGTTAGTCAAATTCAAAAGTTTAGAGTTCAAAAACTCATCATTTGCACCAGGGCAGTTTACTTGTTTAAATAGCTTAAGTGTTTAGAGGTTCAAGGTATTATAGTGTTCAATTTTAGATAGAGCATAATTAGATGAACTTAGTTAATGAACATATGAGCTTTAGGTGAAGAGAATTAGCCTGCATTTTAGCAATTTACAAATTGCATCAGCAAACAGCAGTCTATACTGCTGTTGCTTTACATTTTCTATCCATTTTTTTTAGCTTTAGTCATTAATAATTAGAGTTTGAAATTTAGCATATTAATAGTACCCTAGTATCCTAATATAGATAAGCACTAAGGTTTCCTTAATCAGCTTTTATCCTAGCTTATTTTACCTCTGAAAAGTAGCATAGTAGCAAAGTAGACTTATAGCTTAATTCCTCTTGATTTTTATTTTCTAGTTTTCATTTTTTAAAATCCTTTTACCTAGGTTAGTTTCATAACCTTAGGACAGCTTAAATCCAAATTTTCAGCTTTTAGGATTTATTAATAAGCTGTTTAGCTTATTAGAAAAAAGCTCATTTCAAATTTCATCAAGTAATAAGCTCAATATAAGCCAAAATCTAAAAAGCTTGTTAAACTACCACTTTCTGTAACATAAATTAAAGAGCTTATTTTCTAGCTTATTCTGTGGTTAAAAGTGTAAAGTGCTTTTGTTAATGTTGTTTAGAATAAGCTAGTTAACAACTTTGTAGTTTTAAGTTTTTGCTGAATCTCATTTTTCAATAAGCCAAAAATAAGCCATAAGCGTAGGGTTTATTCTGTCATTTCTTAATAGTATAGGGGCACCCGTTTAGTCTATAGTGTAAATTTTCCAAAGTTCGCCCGCCTATCCTTTACTTTCCTTAATAGCAGTTTCTACCCTGTCTTTTGTAAAAGAAATAAAATAGATTTTAGTTTTTAGAAATTAGTTTTATAAAATTAGGTTAAAAGTTTAATTGATCAAATTAGTGTTTAATTGATTGATATAAATTAGGGCTTTTCTATCCATTTGATTTCTGCACCATTTTAGTATCTTAAAACCATTTTTCTCTATTTTTCCAGTTAAATTTGTATTTTCTAGAAATTAAAATAGATTTTAGTTAATTTCTTTTACTTAGAAAAATCATAAAAAATAGAAAAATAGTTGAAAAATTAAAATTCTTTTTGCAATAATTTTCTTTTTAAATCTAGTATTTTTGAAAAATAAAAGAAAAATTTTAGTGTTAATTTTTTAGAAAAAGTTTATTTTTGATTAATTCATTAATCTTTTAAAATTCATAAAAAATTCAAAAATAGTTAAAAAATTCCAATTCTTTTTCCTAAAATTTTCATTTTAAATTTGTGATTTTTAGGTATAAAATTTGTTAAAAGTTGTGCCTTAGATTTTAAATTTCAGTTTTAGCTCGCATTTTAACGTATTGTGCATTTAAAATTTCGTGCTATTCCATTGTTTTTAGTTTGTGCTATTAAATTTTGTAGTGTAATAAACAATTAAAAAAATCCTTTACTATTCTAAAACTCGAATCCGAATTATTCCTAAATTCTCAATTCACGATTTCGTTGGGACACGACCCGAGGAAAAGTACTTCCCGGATAAAAAATATACAAATTGTGTTTTCTTTAGTGAGATTTTTACCTTATATTTCTCTTGTTTGAGAAGTATTTTGGAAAGAATTCTTACGGGATTAATATATACGTATATTAAATTTGCTACACCAGTGTTGCCCTAAAACAGCTCCAACAGCGAAGTCACTAGCGTCACACATTAATTCAAAGGGCACGTTCCAATATGGAGATATTATGATAGGCGTGGTGATTAGTTTCTCTTTCAAAATGTTAAATGCCTTTTTGCAATCATCATAAACATCAAACTTTGCATCTTTCATCAGAAGCTGGGTCATTGGTTTAGAGATCATGGAGAAATATTTTATAAACCTTCGGTAAAATCCAGCATGCCCCAGAAAACTTCTAATTCCTTTTACGTTAGTTGGATATGGTAATTTAGCTATCACATCGATTTTGGCTCTATCAACTTCGATTCCTGCTCCAGAAATTTTATGTCCTAAAACTATCCATTCTTTTACCATAAAGTGACATTTTTCCCAATTTAGCACAAGGTTGGTTTTTTCACATCTAGCAAGCATTCTATCTAAATTAGCTAGACAACAATCAAAAGAGTTACCAAATACCGAGAAGTCGTCCATGAAAACTTCCATAAAGTCTTCCACCATGTCGTGGAAGATAGCCGTCATGCATCTTTGAAAAGTGGCAAGAGCATTACATAATCCAAACGGCATTCGTCGTTAAGCGAAAGTCCCATAAGGACAGGTGAAGGTAGTTTTTTCTTGATCCTCTGGAGCGATTGGTATTTGGAAGAATCCTGAAAATCCATCAAGAAAACAGTAGTATTCATTCCCACATAAACGTTCCAACATATGGTCAATGAAAGGAAGGCGAAAATGATCTTTTCGAGTTGCATCATTAAGTTTAGAGTAATCAATGCACACCCTCCATCCAGTAACTATTCAGGATGGGATTAATTCATTATTATCATTTAAAACTACAGTCATCCCTCCCTTTTTTGGCACAACGTGAATAGGGCTAACCCATAAACTGTCTGAAATTAGATAAATTAGCTCAGAATCAAGTAGTTTCACAATTTTGTTTTTTACAACATCTTGGACTTTCGGATTTAGACGCCTTTAGGGTTGGATGACCGGTTTGTAGTCATCTTCCATCAGAATCTTGTATGTACAGTATGACGGACTGATTCCCTTAATATCTGACATTTTCCAAGCAATTGCTCCTTTTCGTCTTTCCAATACATGTAGGAGTGAAATTTTCTCTGTTTCGGACAATTCAGATGAGATAATGATAGGAAAGGATTTGTCTCCGTGAAGATATGCGTATTCTAAGTGTTGAGGCAAATTCTTCAACTCAGGTTTCTTCTCATCGATCTCGTTAGCACTGGCTGAATAAAGGTGTTCTCTTTTAACATCATCGCCATTTGTAGTTCCCTATGTAACTGGATACGGCGTATTGACAGAGTCGATACGCCGTATCGAGTTTTCTGAATCAGACCCATTCTTTTCATCGCTACTGGTAGATTCGCAGCATTCTAGGTCTGATTGATCAATTGATTTTTCCAGTCCCCTTGATAAAAATGAGCCAGGCTCTTCATTTGTCAGCAATTCCTGAGCTTCATTGTTGATCGTCTCGTCTAAGTCATCAATCCTAATCATCCTCCATTAAAATCTTGTGTGTATAGTATGACGGATTGATTCACCTTGATGGATGACTTTTTCCACGCAATTTACCCTTTTCTTTCTATAATACTTTGAACGACGTGGTGTGTTTTTCTCTTTTTCTCGGACAATTCTGATGAGATAATAATGGGAAAAGATTTGTCTCCATGAAGGTATGCGTATTCTAAATGTTGAGGAAAATTCTTCAACTCTGGTTTCTTCTCATCAATCTCGTTAGCACTGGCGGAATATAGATGTTCACTTTTAACATTATCGCCATTTGAAGTTCCCTGTGTAACTGGATACGGCGTATTGATAGAATCGATATGCCGTATCGAGTTTTCTGAATCAGACCTTTTTTATCATTGCTACTGGTAGATTCACAGCATTCTAAATCTGATTGATCAATTGATTTTTCTAGTCCCCTTGATAAAAACGAGTCGGGCTCTTCATTTGTCAGTAGTTCTCGAGCTTATTCGTTGATCGTTTCGTCTAAGTCGTCGATCCCGTAACATTCATCGTCTTCAGTTGTTGGTCTTTTAATTGATTGGTCTACATCAAAGATCACTTCATCATCCCCCAAACTTAGTGTTTACCTTTCATTTGAACACGTCAATCATAGCGCGAGCGTCAGTGGCCAAAAATGGTCTTCCTAAAATTATAAGAACTCTTGAATCTTCGGGCATATCTAGGATGACGAAATCTATAGGAAGGATGAATTTATCTACTTTAATGAGTACGTTTTCGATTATTCCTCTCGGATATTGGATCGACCTATCTGCAAGTTCCAAACTCATTCTAGTAGCCTTTGGTTCTCCCAAACCAAGTTTCTTGTACATCGTGTATGGCATTAAGCTTATGCTAGCTCCTAGATCTGCCTTATCAATGTGTAATTGGCCAATGTCACAAGGAATTGTAAAACTCCCTGGGTCTTTCTCCTTTGATGGAAGCTTGTTTAATAATACTGCAGAGCATCTTTCGTTCATAATGATTTTGCAAGCTTCTTCCAGTCTGGCCTTATTAGTTAGCAAACTTTTTAGAAATTTGGCATACTTCGGCATTTGAGCTAATGCTTCGATGAAAGGAAAATTGATGTGGAGTTGCTTCAGGTTTTCTAAAAACTTTTTCTGTTGAGCCTCTTCTTTTTCTTTTCTCAGTCTTCTAGGGAAAGGTACTGGTGGTGTTTGTGTTTCATTTGATGGCTGACAACAGGTTCACTAGTCGTCTGAGGTTGATCATTAGTGAGGACTTCGTTTGATCCGACTAGCTTTTTGGGTTCAACTACTACAGGTTCTTTTGGTAGCACATTGGTGTCATTATCATGAGCATCTTGAGTCGTAGTTTTTCCACCTCTAGTAGTCACTCCCTTAACATCGCAATTTATCACCGGAACGTTATTAATTACATTTAATAACTCTTGCACCCCAAATCTGAGCTTAATTAGTGAATTATTCCTTTCTTTAAACAAGAGCTCGTTGTTAGTTTAGAAATCATAAATGAATGCCCGCATCTCCTTTTGTTCTCGTTTTCCTTCGTTAATGAACGTGTTTAACATCTCCTCCATTGCCAGGCTTCTTTTAGGGTAGTTAAAATGATATGGACAGAGTCTGGATTCTGTTCCTGAAAAGTAGGACATGATGCAAAGTAAAGCTATTCCAGAAAAATAGATTTGTAAAGAAAATAATCAATACGCCGTATACAAAGAGGCTAATACGTCGTATAGCTGATCAGACTGGATACGCCGTATCTAATGGACGTAGATACGCCGTATCATTCTATCAAAATAGGAAAACGATTAAAACAAACATTTAAATACGCAGAATAATACACTAATCTAAATTACACTACTCCTAAGGGTTAGATCTAATCTAATATTAAAAACCAAAATATCAAATAAAAATCAAGATTAATTTTCACTCCCCGGCAACGGCGCCAAAAACTTGATGTGTCGTTGTGTGGTGTATATTTTTATGATTCAAGTTTTAAATTTATATTTTGCCCACTAAACCAAAAATAACACTTTAACGGCAGTGTACCCCATCGGTAGTAGTTTCGTGGTAAGTAGGGTGTCGAACACTTGAAGCGAGGTTAAATCTATCAATTTAATTAATATCTTGGTTATCTAATCTATGTTAATTCTATTCTATTCTAAACCTATGTCAGTCCTAATCCTAATTCTAACGGGAAAAATAGGTTTTCAGCCTGAGAGACCGGCACGGTTTGGGTGGTGACTACAATCAATTCAAGGCACTTTAACCCAAGCAATCAAATTAACAAAAGATAAAAGAGCGGTCAAGCCAAATATAAGAAAACTGTATTAACCATTATTAATCCTGATTAGAAAGTTGGTTTGTTTATTAAGTGCAATGATTTCTTCTCTTAAGGCGGTATATCATTCTTAAGACTTAGACGTTACATCATCTTAAGATCTAGACACATTAATTCTGTCACAATTAAAGCATCCGCATAAAGCATCCTTATTTGCTGATTATAATCCTTATTTGTTGATTATAATCTATATTAGGGATTAAGCAATGGTTATCTTGTTAAAACCCTAGCTCATTGAGACTTTACACTTACCGATAATGGCAATTTTTACCACTAGTAGCCACTTGTCCAACTATACAATGGAATCAGGTACGTTACTTGTTGAATTATCTTGGTCACCTGCTAGTCAACACGATTAATAAACCATTGGCAATATCCAATTAACTAGTTAAGCCCGAATGCGTATCTAGGACACAGACTTAGAAGGACAATATTTGTTGTAAACCTATATTCTAGATGTATAAAATTACTATATGAGAGAGCTATCCCGGATCTAGATCTAATTTGGTTCCGCTTCAATAGATCCAGTTGAAATGATTAGGTCGTATACAAAAAGCGCTGTATGTAAAACATAAGTATAATTGTATAAACATAAACAAGCATTCAACGATAAACCAAGAAATCGAGATAAACAAATACCAAACATTCAGATCTTCATAATAATGGCTAATACCCGAAGGTATTAGCCTTCAAACATCTAATAATTTCAAGAGCAATTATTTTGCAGGTAGGTTAAAACTAACCGAGTTAAGGAAATGATACCAAAAACTGAATGATTATTAAAGCATATGGAATTACACGTTGTCTTCTATGGAATTGATAACTTTTCTGCTCTTTTTCTCCTCTGAAAATCGACTTTTGTGGTTTAGGTATCGAGAATATGATTTAGCACACTTAAAACTCATTTTTGAGTTTTCTATTTATAAGGTCTGGAAGTCGGTTCGATACGGCGTATCCAAGTATTGGATACGGCGTATTGGGGGTTTCTTGGAGTAGGGACCACGCTTGATATCTTTCGGAATATTTAAATACTATATCTTGGATACAGCGTATTGAGTCTCTCTGGATACGACGTATTGAGCTTTATTCCTGAGTGGTCTTTGGTGAGTGCAGGCACGGATACGCCGTATCTTCCTTGATGGATACGGCGTATTGGTCTTCAGAATAGTAATCTTCAAAATATCTTCATTTAAGCTCCAGAATGCGCGTCTTTTGCTAACTTTCACCAATTACTCCATAATTACTGCAATTCTCAAATATAAACGATTAAGTAACAATTCTTTGCAATAACTATACAAAATGGGTTAATAACATGGGATAAATGATGCTATAAAATAGACGTTATTTGATGTCATCACATGACCAAAATAAAATGAGGAGGATGGCGTTGAATTTGGGGAGGTGGTGAGAAGGAGAGGCAAATGTATAGATACGGGGAAGTGAATTTGAAAAGTTTGAAATGAACCATTTGTTTTATTTGTGTGTAGATCTGAAAATGGGTTTGTGTTATAGAAAAGAATTTAAAAAAATAAAAAAAATTAAAAGCTGAACAAAAAAAATTGTTACATAAAGGGTTCATGTGGTTTACTTAGACGTGAAATGACAATAATGCCCCTGACGTTAACGTTAAATTAGATGGAAAATCGGTCAAAGGACCGATCAACCCAATTTGGACAACTACATGGACCATTAGTGTAATAAAATGTGTTTTAGGACCAAAAGTGCAATTTCGTGTAAACAACAAAGACCAAACATGTAATTTAACTCTATCAATTTAATGATGTCAACTTTCTCCAGTTACACTGTTTCCAAAGTACTTGACGTGGTTCAGTTTTTTTTACTTGAAGGTTTCCAAATAATGCCAATATCAAAGCAAAACTTTGTAATTTAAGAAATCAATACCGGGTTTTGAAATGGGTTGTTTGGGTTTTCGAAATTGTGCTTTCTTGATCACCCACAACACTCGGTACCGAGCATTATAGGGCATGTTATTTCCCTATAATACGACCTTATGGCTCTAGTGGACACCCCACCTCGCACCATACCTCTCGACACCAAATCCACTAGCCGAAGTTATCAGTCTATTTTTTTTGGTTTTTTTGTGTGTGTTCATTTTATTTATGTTTTATTGGGTTAAGTGTGGGCCTAGACCCAAAGGTGTTTTTTAATTTGAGTGATGGAGGGACGTTGTTTTTGGGTTAAGTTCCACTTGTAAACGTTAAGGGGATTAAACGAACCATTAGTAAATATTATTGGGCCACTAATAAATTCTTCTGTCCATACTGGTGGACAATTTGGAAACTTCCCACGCTGATGTTGATAACTCGGTTTTATGGAATGATAGCCTGAAACTGTTAATCACATGAACAATTTACAAGGGAACACAACTATTATTTCTTCGGAAAAAACAAAGTGAAAACTACTTCTTCGTAAAAGTTTGAGCACTAAAGGCAAAGTTGTTGATTGTAGCTAAAGTTTTATAGCACATTCTCAAGTTTGGTTTGGT
>BQNB010017669.1:9733-69561 GCA_026074375.1 Tanacetum coccineum | reverse complement strand
ACGGATGAGCAGGAAACAAGATCCTGACATTTGACAAGATGGGGATGAGATATAATAAAAGATAGTAGATGATACTGTAATAATAAAAAGTAAGTAAGAAGGAACCATCGATCAAACTCATTATACAGTTTTGATTCTCGTTTAATACATAATTATCAGCAGTAATTATCTAACATCGTGGAAGATATCCTAATTATGGATTAGTTACGTAGGATACACAAAGAAGATGCCACTTGTACATCCTCTTCAAGGGTAAAATTGGTACATCGTGCGTTTGTATTAATTGAGATTCGCATCTTCCATTTATTACGAGTTAATCTAGTTTTCAGTTATATTTTATTTTCTCTAACATTTCATATAAACAAGGTTTTTAGCCCGCGTTTCGCCGCGAAGCGTGGGGCTAAACGTCGTTGAGTCAAGAGGAATCTCGCTTGTGTTTCGCTTGACAGAAGTAAAATAAAATAAGCTGCAATGGATGGTATTAACTTGAGGCAAATTTATGTACTTGAAAATAAATAGATAAGTAGAGTAAATAAGAAATTCCAGAAACATACAAAGTTGTTAATCTGGTAAAATCATTACATATACAGATGAAACATGTACCATTTTGAAACACTAATGTGCAGCTTGTCTCATCTTTTATACGGTGACTATATTTTCCTAAAATTTTGTTGTTGTGCATAACACGATATTAAATTTAAGTCATGGAGGACATACAATAAGCGTCAAATAGGAAAATTTGGAAACAAATAATGACTTTTGGGTATTCGAAATGTAGGATGATTGTGCATATTGTCTGCAGCTTGTGAAGTGTAAGCGGAATACCACCTCCTCGCCTACTCTCAGAAATTATCTACTAAGAGGACAAAATTCCAGTTTTAGCCCGCTTGATTGACACAATAAACACTATATGCGTCGATGCCCACAATTTACCTAAAAAATGAAAGCGCGCAAGTTAATAAATAATATGTGTATGTCATTGCGTTTCTGCAAGTAACATATTGAATGAACATAATTCGCGGTATCCGCTTAATCACCCACAATACATCCTATTATGTTTTTGTAGACACTGTATATCTGAATTCATAACAAATAGACTAAATATTCACTTCTCTAAATGCAGCAAAAAGCTATATGAAATCTGTGAAGTGTGACCATCACCTAATATTCACTTGAGAGGTTGTGAAATTATGAGGTAAAACAAAGGTGGGATGCATGAAAAGTTAAGGCACAAAGCCCTTGCGAAATCACATATCAGATAATCAGAAGGTAAACAGTATCGATGGTCCCTACAACATACATAAGCATTTAACTCGCAACACATTCATTTAAAGCTGACATTCATAACTTTTGTAGCACAACAGTAAGTTTCACATTCGCTACGCCAAGAAAATAAACTACAATTGAAGGGTTTTGGAGTAGGAGTTGGCTGTGGATTAGGCCTGGTCTTTATTGGATATAAAAAGCCAACATGTTGATTCCACATATTCCATGAGAATCTGTTACATGCCATGTTTGAACTCTAAATTCTCCCCATTCCAGCCGTAGTCTTAATCCCATATTCAAACCGTTTCATTTTACCTAAGTTTTCCAATTTGCCCCATTAAAGATAAAATGTAAACCAAGTGAACCTACTCATATGTACATGGGTTGAATTTTCCACCTAAAAATGTGTCCAAATGTTAATTACATGTAAATGAGGATCGATTGTGGGTCGTGAGTGAGACGTTATGGCCTCCATGACCATGTTATGATATTAGTTGTTGCACCTCTAGCTGCAATTCCTATATCAGTTGTTAACTTCAACTGAAAAGAAGTTAATGGAACTAAACATCTCTTTTCAGACGGTTATCGTCTATTGAAAGATGGAAGCCAAGACCAGAGGGTCCCTGGAAGCTTTCACCAAATGCCTATAAAAAGGCCCCCACCTCTCACACACCATATAGAGTTTTTTTACACGTAGCCTTAATTTAGTTTGTAGCTTAAAATTTTAAATTCTAGTTTAATGTTTGTTTTTAATCTTGTAATTTTGTCCTATAAGTATTGTAAGAAAGCTTTTTATTAATGAAATCATTTTTTCTAATCTCATCAAAGTTTCGTTTCATAAGCCTCTCTCCAATAAGAAAACTTAATAAGCTCTTAAAAAGCTCTTAATAACTCTTCAGTCTTATAAGCTGAAAATAGAGCATAATCAAATTAGATTTAATTCTTTCTAAACCTTAAAACAATTAAAACTACATTTATCATTGGATCTTATTGGAATTAAGCTTTATGGAAGGGATCTTAACTGGAAGAGACTCCAAGGACTTTACCCTAATCTTATCAATAAGCTAGGGAGCTTGTCTGCAGCCCTATTTGGTCCCTTTCTGATTATGCTAGCAGTTCAAGAAGTTTCTCTTTTTATTAATCTCTAATTTTAGTTAAATTGCATCGTTACAACTATATTCTTATCATGTGCTTATTTGCTTATTCTATTGCTTATTAGAACTTATTTGTGTTTAGTTTTTACTTATTAATCTAAAAAAGGATGAATCATTCTGTTTTTACTTTTGAAAGTCTAGAACTTTATATTTTTCACAAGCATCATCAAACTCATATAAAAACCAAAAAAAATTAGATACATAGTATTAGTCTTTGATTTCTAGTTAAATTATCAGCGTATAAATTCTTGTTTATTAAGCTTGTTTTATTTAGCCAAAAACATCTGGTAGTTAAAACTTGATCATTAGATTTTACCCGTAAAATCTATTTATCAAATCTGTCCATAGTCTTAAAGTATTGTTTGGTTTAAGCTAATTTGACAATCTAAATCAAGTTTTCCTATGCAAAACACTGAGTCAGTTTCTAATAATCATTTAAGATCAATAGGAAAACAGATTTTCAAAAGTTTAGATTCTAATTTTCAAAGGTTATGGCTTAAATGTTTCCTCTCAGCACAAGGGTACTTTTGCCTTTTTCTTTTTGCTTGTGAAATTTGATCCTAAAGCCCTTAAGCTTGGATTTTGCTTGCATTGTGTTTTAAAACACACAATTTGAGTTGTTAAGGTATGGTAGTCACTAGTTAGCCCTCATATTGGTCTTTGTGGTTGCAAATTGCATCAGCAGTACTAAGTTAGTTAGTAACTGCTGAACTTTAGGCTTATAATTGGTTTAGTTATTATAGGATTAGGATTTAAAATTTTTAGTAGCTAGTAGTTTAGGTGTAGCTTAATCTAAATTAGAATCAATTTTACAATTGTGTAAGCCTTATTTAATAGCTTAAGTCTGCTTAACACTTGGTTTGCACTTGTCAAATAGTGCACCTATACTAACTAAAAAGTTAGTACTTAAGACGTATATGGCTGTCACAGTAGTACTTTCACGTTTAGATTAGTCTTTAGTAGTTAAGTAAAATAGGATTTAGGTTCTTAAATTCAAGAAGGAGTAGATTACTATAGCTTATTATAGATTAAGTCTTTAAGATTTGCATTTTCTAGCTTATTTACTTGCTTAATTTAGCTGTCAAATTCATTCACAAAAATTCATAAAGGCCAAAAATAGTTAGCAATAAAATTTAGTTTTTAAAATTTTGGAATCCTAGCTTAAGGTGGTTAGAACATTTAATAGCTTAAATAGATAGATAATAATCATTTTTATAATTTTAAGTAGCTTAAGAGTCTAGAATTTTCTTTCTGAGATGTTAAGCTTTTTGATTTTTGCTTATTGATTTTGTTTTTTTGAGTCTGCCTAGTTTCATGATCAATTTCAGAAGGCTTAAAAGTAGATTAATATCCTTTATATTCTTCCCATTATAGATTAAGCATATCATAAGCTCATAATAACTTCTTTCCTTTTACATTTGGAACTAATTTAGAGTTTTTATATAGCTTATTTTCTAAAACCCAGGGTAAAAAACCCCACTTTTGAGGTCAGCTGATAAATAAGCTCTATTGAGCTTATTTGTGGCTTTTACATAAGTCCTTATTCATTATAAATTGTTCTCCTCAAGCTGTTTCAACAACTTTTCTCTTTTGAGTTTTTTCCTAAAAAGCTCTTTGTAAACTTCAAGCATATTTATATGGGCTTATTACGGTAGGTTCTAACTTGGGTCAGTTATCAATCAGGGTTAACATCCTTTACAGCCTGGTAAAAATTGTCAGTTACATTTTTGTAACTCATTATTTAGAATCCTTGCATTCTACCTCTACCATTCGTTTGGAGCTAAATGGTTTCCTCACAAACTAAAAGGGTCGTTTTCAATTAAGGCATCGTACTTTTTTTGTTGCATAAAAAGGCACACAACTTATTTTTTTGGCCAATTTGGGTATTTTCGTTAAATATTTAACGATTATCTGTTAAATTTTATATTTCAAATCCACCGCCGCTACCACCACCATCAATCATCGACGCCACCACCAAGTCTCTCCACCACCATCACTACCAAGCACCGCCTCCACAACCAATCTCACCCACCACCACCGTGATTCACAACAATGAAGAATATTAATTATAATCTGGATGTTTGATATGTGAATCAGTCTGGATGTACAATATTAACAAGGTTTTTAGCCCGCGCTTCGCCGCGAAGCGTGGGGCTAAACGTCGTTGAGTCGAGAGGAATCTCGCTTGTGTTTCGCTTGACAGAAGTAAAATAAAATAAGCTGCAATGGATGGTATTAACTTCAGGCAAATTTATGTACTTGAAAATAAATAGATAAGTATAGTAAAAAAGAAATTCCAGAAACATACAAAGTTGTTAATCTGGTAAAATCATTACATATACAGATGAAACATGTACCATTTTGAAACACTAATGTGCAGCTTGTCTCATCTTTTATACGGTGACTATATTTTCCTAAAATTTTGTTGTTGTGCATAACAAGATATTAAATTTAAGTCATGGAGGACATACAATAAGCGTCAAATAGGAAAATTTGGAAACAAATAATGACTTTTGGGTATACGAAATGTAGGATGATTGTGCATATTGTCTGCAGCTTGTGAAGTGTAAGCGGAATACCACCTCCTCGCCTACTCTCAGAAATTATCTACTAAGAGGACAAAATTCCAGTTTCAGCCCGCTTGATTAACACAATAAACACTATATGCGTCGATGCCCACAATTTACCTAAAAAATGAAAGCGCGCAAGTTAATAAATAATATGTGTATGTCATCGCGTTTCTGCAAGTAACATACTGAATGAACATAATTCGCGGTATCCGCTTAATCACCCACAATACATCCTATTATGTTTTTGTAGACACAGTATATCTGAATTCATAACAAATAGACTAAATATTCACTTCTCTAAATGCAGCAAAAAGCTATATGAAATCTGTGAAGTGTGACCATCACCTAATATTCACTTGAGAGGTTGTGAAATTATGAGGTAAAACAAAGGTGGGATGCATGAAAAGTTAAGGCACAAAGCCCTTTCGAAATCACATATCAGATAATCAAAAGGTAAACAGTATCGATGGTCCCTACAACATACATAAGCATTTAACTCGCAACACATTCATTTAAAGCTGACATTCATAACTTTTGTAGCACAACAGTAAGTTTCACATTCGCTACGCCAAGAAAATAAACTACAATTGAAGGGTTTTGGAGTAGGAGTTGGCTGTGGATTAGGCCTGGTCTTTATTGGATATAAAAAGCCAACATGTTGATTCCACATATTCCATGAGAATCTGTTACATGCCATGTTTGAACTCTAAATTCTCCCCATTCCAGCCGTAGTCTTAATCCCATATTCAAACCGTTTCATTTTACCTAAGTTTTCAAATTTGCCCCATTAAAGATAAAATGTAAACCAAGTGAACCAACTCATATGTACATGGGTTGAATTTTCCACCTAAAAATGTGTCCAAATGTTAATTACATGTAAATGAGGATCGATTGTGGGTTCGTGAGTGAGACGTTATGGCTCCATGACCTATGTTATGATATAGTTGTTGTCATCCGCTTAATGGCAACTCCTAAATCAGTTGTTAACTCAACGAAAAGAATTAATCGGAACTAAACCTCTCTATCCAATGGTTTATCATCTTCAGAATTTTACATTAGCTTATGAGTCATCAGCCGAATGTGGGGGTCGGTTCCATCTCTTTATTAATCTTTTTAGCATGGTTATCGTTCGGGTTCTAGTGTCTATTATTTTTTCTAATAATCACTGACAAATACCGTAAGTTTATGTGGGTCAATCTAAACCTACCTGACCCAACAAAAAGGCGTCAGTACAACCAAACATACAGATTTGTGAACGAAATTTTTTCTATAAAAGTGATAGTGAAGTTACCTGTTGGTCGACTTCGACAACTTGCTGCCCTCGTTTGACTGTCTCTACCAAGTATCCTTCACAGACACACCCTTGTACGCGTTTTGACCTTCATCCATTTCTGCCTTAACTGTGTTACGCGCACAATCAACCGCCCCTTTACACGGTGGCTTGACTCCTTCCGCCACCTTCGTATTAACTACAACTACGAACCCTGCTGAAAAACTGGCAGTCACATGTGTCCCCAAGCCATCTTTCATCACACCTACAGGTAAGTTACTTCTTATTAATATCAACATTTTAATTATTTAGAGAATCCAGAAAAATAAAAGATAAAGTATTCATGGGTCAAAACTCGAAACAACCCTAGTCTGACCCGTTTGAACATACTAATTTGGACATTTATCAGTTATTAACGCCACCCATATCACCACCTATAATATCGCCTTGTACACTCTAGAGATAGAGAGTACATATCGTCACTTCTAATGAACTTCCCACCACACCACATATAGCTTTTACTTTTAACAATTTATTATTTCTATCAGTATTGTCCTATTTATATGTGTAATAAGAAACGATAGTCTAGGATTGTGAACTGAGAAGCAGGCATTTTTCCCTCCAAGGTATAAAAGGATCAGAACATCCAGGGGTAGCAGAATCTAACACTAAAGCTAACATAGCTCCCACATCAATTTTATAGAAATTTGACTGATATACCACAATCTGAAAGCAATTGAGTTTGATTTTTGAATTCTGAATGTAGCTCCAATTCATTTGACCACAATTCGACTTCTGAATATCTAGAAAAGCAGAGAGGTTGACTTCTGAGTGTATCTCCAGATCATCTAACGACAATTCGACTTTTTAAATATCTAGATGGCACTGCAACAGACAAAAAGAGTTTATTATACTCAATTATGAACAGCCAAATTACATTTGAGTTTACAATGACATATAACCATTATGCAGATGATGATGATGATGATGAAAAGAATGCATATCCATTATGATTCTTGGTGTGAAAAAAGTAATCTTACTAGTGAATGCAGAAACAGTGAAGAATGAGGTATGCTCTTTTTTTATCTGGTCACGACTAATCATGACTTCACAGACCTGGACAATATACTCTTTCTTCTTATCTACATCATACCATTTCCTAGTCTCGTTTTATTCCTCACAGAATGCGGCATCGTCCTATAAACACTTTAAAATCAGCAACTGATTTAATAACAAAAAAGTAGATATTAGAGGGTGTTTGGAATGGCCTATTGTGAAATGCTTATCTGATTTACATTTTCTCTAAACAACATATCTTGTAAGCAGAGAAAGTCATTAGAAAAACAATCCCAAACACCCTTTAAGATGATACATTTGTTTGTAAAGTTTAGCAAAATTTTAGCTTATGCTTACAGCTTATAATTACTTTAGAATAATGAAATTGTGGGACCGAATCTTTAGTGTGTGTGTATACAAAATGGGACTGTGGGACTCTAGAAAATGTTGGGCTATTACGCGTTTTATTTGCGACATTGTAAGGTTATTATAATCACCTTTCTATTCGTTTTATGTGATTTAATTTATGCCATGTTGATAACCTCAGGTTATGCATATAATCACGAATCAACCCTTAGGCACTAAAAACCTTGTTTCTCCTAATCCACAATTTCCTAAATTAACCATATCATAAGTTCCTAAACCCCTAGCTTTTTCCTATGAACACATTGACTCAGATGTATTAGAAAGTATTCAATTTGTGAAGTTTTTTGGGCTTTCTACATACTCAGAAAACAATTTTTTTTAAATTGCAGCTTGAAAAGAATGATTATATTAAAACTCATGTAACCCTTTTACATTGACCAGTTGCTTGATAAGAAGTGTAGTTCGAAAGCTGTATTTTAGCAAGATGTAATTATTCCAACAACAAATACCGTCGGTCACTATAAACCCTTTTTGCCCATTTGTCTTTTTCTTTTTTGACACGTTCGACATAATGTAAAAGATTGACAACCCAAAGCGACGCATATTCAGAATAACTGGTCTAATTTGTGTAGTCTAATAAGCAAATATAATTTACCTTTGAAGCTTTACGATGTTTAAGTTCTCATCTTTTTGCCCCTCTCGCGTTATTTTTTTCTTCGTATGAGCCTGCATCATGAAAAAGAAGAGAAGCATATCAGAATAAATAGTTGTGGGAAATTACTCATACGACATGACAGACTTAGCTTTTAGCTTGAAAAGGAACTTCACATCACCTGATAACCATGAGAAATATGTCCACCATGAGGAAGATCTAGTGCCATGATTCTCTCATGAGAACTTAATGACTGCACGTTGACTGCAAGAGAGATGTCATGTCAGCATTTCAAGCACAAAAACCAAACCGGAATCCATGTTTCACTGTTTCAGCATATGGAAGTCCTATATTGGGAAAAGGAAAAGATAAATATATGGATGTTTTAGAGCTTAAAGGGTGTTTGGTTGTGTTTAAAAGCTCTTATCGAGACCTGATATCGCAGCAAGGTTTGTTGTGTTTGGCATAACTGATTCTGATCCTATAGCGGAATGATAATCAGGAATTTAACAAATTTCAACTACGATGCTTGTTTTTGTGTTGCAAACTAACAAATGGCCTTTGAAAGATGCTAAAAAGCATGGATTGAGTGGACGTTAGGGTTTCGCGTTTTTAAAATGGATCCCGGCGTGCCCTTTATCTGTAATATCCACGAAAGTTGCAGATTTTTGTTCATCAAGTTTCACATAACTACATTCAAAAACAACAATACAAAATACCTTCTAAGTAGGAGTCACTTAACCAATTCACACTCACTGTAGTTTGTGAGACGCAGCGCCCTACCATCATTGCCTTCTCCGCAACCAACTAACGCAACTCTATGTTAGTGTGCTGTCAGCAATATACTGAATCTGTGGAACAAACATGTTTCAGTTTTAAGGTATGTGCATTTAAATTGCAGGAATTTCCAAGCGGGGTCGAAAGTAGATCAAAAGGGATTTTTATAACGTATAAACATCTTGTACATTTTTGTTCGAACATGAGGCAAAATTAATAGCCACTGAGTCAAACAATTGTAATCTCATCACAATCAAAGTTAACCTGAACCATTTAAACCAAAGCATACAAATTCTCACACCCGCGTATCAGAACATTTTGATTATTCTTTTCTTTTTAAATGACTAAAGAAAAACACGTGAAAAGGCAAATTATGTAAACATATGCAAGTTCGTATTCGCAACCCATTACGCAAACAAAATAAAATAACAAAACCCAAAAACAATATTTTCCAACGATACCTGTAAATGAGTCACTCTCGCGCACACATTCTGACACCAAAACCGTAGTTGTGTCGTACTTCTACCACATCCCAAATTGAGTATACCTATTATGAGAATCCAAAATTAACACTGATATAGCCATATGAGGCTATAAACACAACAACCAAATCTAAATAATAGATCATTAACATCAAAAAATAGATAAGTAAAACTTACCTCGCATCTTTCATCTCCAATTTTGCCCAAAAAAATAGATCTGATCACCTCGCCGCTTGTGGTTTATCTCTAATTGTGTGTGTGTGTGTGTTTTTGCCCCAAAAAATAGATCCGAGCACCTTGCCGCTTGTGGTTCATCTCTAATTGTGTGTGTGTGTTTGTTCAGTGTATTTTTTGAGGTGGTATGACTGAATAAGAGAGTGTGTGGAAGAAGTGACGGAGGAAATGACACGTATGTAGTTACGTGTTTTGATATGCAGAGGGGAAAGAGGAAATAGCATAAAACGGGTCGGGTTAGGTTTTACATTAATTGCATTTAAGGCTGCCTCGAGGGAACGATCTTCCCTTTTAATATAAAAGGTATAATAGTTATAAAAATAGTTAAAGCTTATTTCACATGCTTTGAAAATATAGTACTACCTTTTGTAGCTTGTTTTTCTCTTAGGCTGTTCACGGTAATGACACCAGAAGATTTGTATTTCTTATGTCACCTTAACTTTTTTTCTTCTACGATTTACATGCGGCCTTTTAGACACAATAAAACGACTTAAAATTCTATTTAATTTTTAATAACAAAATTAAAATTCATTAATAATAGAAAAACATTACGTAATAATTCAAATAAAATTAAAAACTTCACAATAAAAATTAAAAATTAAGCTAATAATACAAATTATAGTGCTCCTTGATTTCTTACTTCATCCCCATTAGCTTCTCTTGTGCTACTCGAGCTAAAGTCTCATCGATTCGTGAATTAGAGAAAAGGAAGTCTTTGTCCCATTTCTTTTTTCAGAGTAATTCAAATATTTCACGTTGTAGTATAAGTTCTTATCTTCTCAAGTCTGCTGCCTCTCGACGCGCCGCTTCCTGGATACAATTCTCGATTCTTCAACTGTATATAGGATTCTTGTTGTTCCTTCTTTTTCCCCACCTATCCGACTTGATGGTTTTCCATTTATCGATTACCATATAACACCCCCATTTTTGACATATAGCAGCGGAAGCTAATCTGGGGTATTATTTCATAGTACAACAGTCATAATCATAGAAAACGACTCAAAAGAGACGTTTTTAAAAGATAAGTTATCATTCATTATTTCATCAGAGTTTTTACAAACAGAGGTCCCAAAATCTATATGAAAACATAAAGTTTGAATGATAACAGTTTAGCCATCTTCAAGTTCGTGCCACTCCGTGCCATAAGTTGCTCAAATACCTGAGATAAACATGCTAAAAAGGTCAACACAATGGTTGAGTGAAATTCATAGGTTTATGTTAAACAGTTTGAATACAAGTCAATAGTGGGTTACGTTGTTATACACCCATAAGTGTAATAATTGCAATGAGTACAATTATTATAGAAAACAGTATTATTGCCCTAAGCTCATGACACAGAGACCTTGAGATAATCAATAATCACAAGTAGTTGCCCTAACGGGTGCCTTTGCCAAACACCCGCATAGTGATTTAAATGAAGTATGTTTGGTTACCAGAAAGTATAGGTACACCAACATGGGAGTTCAGTCCCAAATAGATCTATTTACAGCATTTGCGCTTACTTTGAAAAGTAATTAACGGTTCATGATAGTGGGTCTTAATGGCAAAAGTAAAGACTTAGGCAATAATATATTAGGATAGCATACAGTTGGAAAAACACTTGCATTAATGGTTTATAATATGTATCCCCCTCGCGGGTTTATGAAATATTAGAAGATTTAAAATGGGAGGCTATGAACTCACCTTAACAAACATCATCTTAACAGGGAAAATCTGATTGATGGCAAAAGTCTATCAAGTGAAAGTAACGGGCTTCGTAGATCAGGCAACCTGGGAGAGTAAAGAGATGTCAAGTCTTAGTGTGTGATGGTTCAATGTTTCAAAACTTTAATAAAGTTTCACATATTACTTTCTGATTCATATTAAATTATGGAAATATTGTATCACTGTTCGGACATGCATCTTAATTCAGATGTCAACAGTAATAAACGTTAAGGAGCCAGGACACTTTAAATCGAAAGATCCAGCAAACTCATCAAGAAACTTTATACCCAAATGAAACTCCTCACATGAACTCCCTACAGTAACGTGATACGACTAAAATATAACTGTTCTTCAAAAGTTAGTCAATGATAAATTAACGTTAAAGATACAAAAACCGTAATTGTTTTATAATGCCGTCGAATCGATGATCACTAACGATAAATTGTGGCGGCGGTTTTTAATCTAAAAAATCGAGTTTTATAATATTAATATATATTTTTATAATTTATATAAAAATATTATATTTTATATTTTTAAGTTTGCAAAAATGGCAATATATACCCTCGATTTATAAACTTTTACAAGTTTAGTCCTTTATATATAAAGTATATATAATTTAAACCTTTAACTTTGAAACTTGGCAAGATAGGTCCTTATAGTTATAACTTTAGGAAAATGACATTTTCAGCCCCTCTAGTTATAAATTTCAGAAAGTTACGATATATACCCCTTGCATGGAAATGATTTACAAATCAAGTCCAAAAAGCCATGCAAGCTTATTTTAGGGTTCCAAATGATATTTGCAGGTTATAGCTTATTAGAATAAGCTAAAATAAGATGTTCTAACGTAACAAAAGTTTAGAAAAAGGATTCGTTAGCTAGAAAATCAAAACGGGTCATTTTTAGGGTTTTAGTAAAAAACACATGGGTTTGAGGATTCAAGGCTTCAAACAAGAGTTTATATATGATCTTAAGAGTATTATGAACATTCTAAAACAGATTATGAGCTTATTGAACAAGATTTTGAGCTTACTTGAGCTAAAATGGGTCGAAATGGGGTTTTTAGGTTCATACGCCTAGAAACGACTTCAAGGGTTTCTTTTTCTTGGTTCTTGGTTCTTGGCTTCAATTCTGATCTTGGGGCTTCTCTTGATCCTCTTTGGTCTGCTTTGATATTGTTAGAACTCCATTTGAGTGTGTATTGAAGTTTTGAGGTGTGATTTGAAAGGGTTGCTTGGATTCGGCTTATATAGTGGTTCAAAAACTTGGTGGCCAAGGTTTGTAGCTTGAAGTAAGGACCAAGGGTGTTAGGGTAGTAACTAAGGGCAGATAAGGGTGTAGATAGGGTAAGTATGGTGAGCTAGAAACTAGCTTTGAGTGGTGGAAGGTGTACAAGGGGTTCGGTTTACAAAAGGGTGACAAGGCCAAAGTTGGTGGCCAAGAGAGGTGATGGAGGTGCTTGGTTGCTTGCTTGTGACATGGTAGTGATGTCATGGTGGTGCTAGGATGCTTGCTTGAGGTGCTTGTTTGATTAAATGGGTTAAAATGAAAGAAAAAGGGTGACTGGTGGTTTAGGGTTTCGAGTTAGGGTTTTTGGTCTTTAAAACGTGGTGTTTAGGGTTTAGGCAACTTGAACTCATAAGAGAGAGAGAGAGAGATATTCTAAGAAAACTATATAAGTATAGGGTTTAGGATTAAGGTTTAAGGTTTAGGATTAAGGTTTAGGGTTTAGTTTTAGGTTTAAAGTGAAATTAGGGTTTAGGGTTTTCGTTTAGGGTTTAGGGTTTTAGATTAGGGCTTTAAGATGACTTAGGGTTTAGGTTTTAGGGTTTAGAAATCATGGCATTAAATGCTTTGTACCTTGTGCGAGAAGTGGTAGCTAAGAACTAATGTATTTAGGAGGGTAAAAATGACCTAGTTTGGTTTTCTTGCATTATTGACTTGTACATTGAGCTTAAATGAGTTGTACATTAACTTGGAGGGAAATTATATTTCAAATTTGTACATTGTACACTTGTACACATGCTTGAAGGTTTGCACATTCATTTTATATGTATACATTACATATAATTAGGGCATACCAACTTCACAATAAAAATTAAAAATTAAACTAATAATACAAATTATAGTGTTCTTTGATTTCTTACTTCATCCCCATTAGCTTCTCTTGTGTTACTCGAGGCAAAGTCTCATCGATTCGTGAATTGGAGAAGAGGAAGTCTTTGTCCCGTTTCTTTTTTCGGAGTAATTCAAGCATTTCACGTTGTAGTATAACTTCTTCTCTTCTCAAGTCTGCTGCCTCTCGACGCGCCGCTTCCTGGACACAATTCTTGATTCTTCAACTGTATATAGGATTCTCGTTGTTCCTTCTTTTTTCCCCAACTATCCGACTTGATGGTTTTCCATTTATCGATTACCAATTCAACAAGACCTCCTCCTGCATGAAGATTCGGAACGAGAGGAGGATGATGCCTTCTTTTTAGCTCGGTCCTGACCCATTGGTCTCACTTTGCGAACCTCTTCCCCAGAACCATCTGATTCTTCGTTCAAATTCAAACCACCATGCGTTGAGTCTGAGGTGGTTTTGGAAGTCTTGGCTTTTTTGCTACCCTTATTTTATTTCTTGTAAAACAAAGGCATCTCAACTTATTTCTAAGCAGTGTGATCCTTCAAAATTATCCAACACGGGTCCAATGTAAAGTCATGGTTGTACTACGCTTCATATTCCTCTAACGCTTTTTGTAACACAGTGAGGTTACATGACCCGTTCTCGTTCCTCCGTTTGACATTATTGTAAACGGCAAATAGTCCACCAATTCTATGACGAACCTAATTTTTCTATTTGCTGATGATGGCATCGTATCCTCGGATATGTTCCCTCGTTTCTTTCTTAATGTAATCCAGAACGGCCAACCAAAACCCCATCGTCTTCATAGCGTTTCCTCTTATGTTGTTTTCTGACATGTCCCACCATGCTTTACACAATGCGACCTGTTCTGTTATTGTCTATGGTTTTGACGCATCTTGGTTATCAGTCATCTTGGCCTTTTGACGACGTTTTGAAACCTTCTTAGCTTTGACGGGCATCACCTCTTCGACGGGAGAGTCGTCTTTAACGGGATCGGATGAACCGCCCACACCCGAACCTTGACTCGAACAACGAGCAGAACCGTGACCCATAGAATAATCTTGACCCGTATAATAATCTTGTATACCGCCCGAACATTGTCCCACATAATATTTTGAGTACCAAACAAGTTCTTCATATCCATATCAAGATTAATATTGTTAAGTGGAGAATACCCTTGATTTGGTTGCGGAGACGAAGGTGGTGAATTGAAAGACGGACGATACATTGCATTTTGTTGTTGGTAAAAAGATGGTTGATTGTTATACGGAGGATTGAATGAATGGTTTTGATAATAAGTTTGTTTTTGTTGTTGTAACGAAAGTTGCGGGTTGAAACCGAACGGGTGGAGAGACACTGAATAATTGGAAATTCGAACCCTGGATTAAATGTGGAACACTTTCTTGACGTCGAGATTTTGGGGTTTTGGTTTTGGGAGTTTTCTTAGACAGTGTAAATAAAAATGAGACATATAATAGAAAAGTGGTTTAAATTTATGTATAATATGGAAAACTAGAAGGGGGTTGAATAGGTTTACCAATTAAAATTTGCGTTTTTAATTTATTTGGATTACGTTATGTGAAATATTTAGATATTGACGTATATTATTATATACTTGTAGATCTAGCGGAATAATAAACAACATAATGCAATAAATAAATATAAAAGGATATAGCCATGACATGAGTATTTATAGTGGTTCGACTACAAGGACGCATTTCTTGCCTTACCCCACTCTCCGAGTACCCAACTCGAGAGTTTGTAAACACTACATCCACAAGCTCCTTATTTTGGCGGAGAAGCCTCACAACGCTAAATACCGAGTCCTAACACCGGTAGAACCAATCCTACGTCGCTTACACTTTATCCGGTACAAAGCTAAATACCAAGTCCTAACACTGGTAGAACCAACCCTACGTCGCTTACACCTTATTCCGTACAAAGCTACATACCGAGTCCTAACACCGATAGAACCAACCCTATACAATATACATTTTAAAAATGTGAGTTTTATGTTTACAATGAGTGAATGATGAACAGGAATCAGTAGGATGATCTTGATGTGATGATTGATACTAGCAACAAGTAAACTTGAGGCTTGATCGACTTGTATGCATAGCTTGGTAACATCTTCTCCTAAAAGAAAATCACTAAAAATGAAACATAAAAGTAAGCTTGATATGAGATCAAGGATTAAAGAGTGTTAGGGAGAATGTGTATAAAAAGGGATGAATGAAACATGAGAAATGACTTGCTATTTATAGGAAAATTTTAGACACTGTTCACCGGATCCGACAGATCCCTTCCAAAAGAGATCCGACGGATCCCTTCCAAAAAGGATCCGGATAGTGTTAGACAAGGAAGCCAACCTATCTGGTATGTAAATTCGGGTTTTTGATATCAAATCTTACAAAATCTTTTGTGATCTTGCAAGATCTTTTTAAGATATGGCAAGATTATGAATGATGTCATGCATGAGGTAAAAAACATTTTGTATTTATTTTTCTCTAGTTATTTTTTATACTTTAAAATATGTAAGTAACATAAATTACTTGAGTTTTAAAAATATACAAAATGTAAGAATGTTTTTGTTATCTTATATAAATGAGATTTGTAAATAATCCTTACTAGTTAGATTACTTGTTAAGCGTGTCATTAACTTTGTTAGATTACTTAAAATAAAATGTCCAAGTTAATTATAAAATGTACAAGTGACGCGTTTAAAGTAAAATGTGTAGTCACTTGTATAATTAACTTTGTGAGAGAGTAACTAACTAAATTAGTTTATAACATAATTATAAATTGGTTTTATTGTATGACGTTTGATGTATGATGGATGTGATGAGTTTAAAAACTATTGGTTTAAAACATATAAACTTTATTTTCTACTTTCAATGATTTTATGATTGTTATCGACAAAACATATAAAGATCGTAAAATATAATAAACGTTTTTATGGATTATTTGTATTAACAATCTCCCCATTTTTGTTGATGACAAAACATAAAATATTTGGAAGTAAAGGGTAAAACTTTATAAGTTTTAAATTGGAGTTTTTACTTTCTTGTCCCCCTTTTTGTCAAAACAAAAAGAGCGTCGAAGAAAAACTAACCATATATGCAATGTGTTAAGATAAAGAGGTATGGAATGATCCGCATTAAATCGAATGTAAGTAATAAAAAGAAATGATCCAAAATGAATCAAATGCTATGTTCCCCTTGACAAAGGCCCCCCCTTAATGAGGGCGTCAAGAAATCCAAATGGATTTTAAATGCTACAAAAATGTGAGTTTTATGTTTATAATGAATGAATGATGAACAAGAATCAGTAGGATGATCTTTATGTGATGATTGATACTAGCAACAAGTAAACTTGAGGCTTGATCGACTTGTATGCATAGCTTGGTAACATCTTCTCCTAATAAGTAAATCACCAAAAAAGAAACATGAAAGTAAGCTTGATCTGAGATCAAGCATTAGATAATGTTAGGGAGAATGTGTATGAAAAGGAATGAATGAAACATGAGAAATGACTTGCTATTTATAGACAAATTTTGGACACTATTTACCGGATCCGACGGATCCCTTCCAAAAGGGATTCGGCTAGTGTTAGACAAGGTGTGAGTCCCAAACTGAACAGATCTTTACAGCCTGCTAAGGGTGATAGCCAACTTGTATAAATACAACTTGACTATATAGAAACACTGACTATGAATACTTTGTATATGCGGAATCTACACAATAGTATTAAGAAGAACAATGAATAAACTAAACCTTGATATTAATCTGTTAAAGTGATTACTAAAGTGATTACTAACTATTAGATATGATTGTATGAGATGTATATTGAACTCTCTGCTCTAACTATGTCGTGAGGGATCCTTTTATAGACTAAGGATAAACCCTAATAGGCTTACAAAACGCATAAAAGATAATACATATATTTTCCTATAATATCTCATACATATCTCTTAAACTGTACTAACTATTTTCTACTAACGGTACTAACTAACTGATCAGTACTTAACACTTTGTACTGTCAGTACTAATTATAACTATCGGTACTAACTATTATCACTAACGGTACTAAGTCAGGAAAACATAATTCCCAACAATCCTCCCCTAAATATGAATGTTAAACTCACTTAACTTCATGTTTCTTCAAGTTAATCTTCTTAAGTTCTCGGATGATGTATCCAAACACTTTAACATAACACTATCTAATTCTTTAATCACTATCCATCTTCAGCAGCAACTCTGTTCTTTCAGCAACACAGCAACATCTTTTCAGTAACAATCCAACTAAGTTGGCTTTGTAGTTTTTGGCAAACTACCAGCCATCAATGGATTTGATGTTCCTTTACCAGTAGCCGTTTGCTCTGGGATAGTTAACTCTTTATTTTAAAAAATATGGTGAGTTAATTACCATACAGTTTTTGGTAAACTGTCAACCATCAACGGAATTGACTTGTCTTTACCAAATACCGTTTGCTTTTGGACTAGCCAATGCTTCATTGTCATAACATGGTGCATTGATAAACCATATAGTTTTTAGCAAACTATCAGCTATCAACAGATTTGAGTAGTCTTTACCAAGAACTGTTTGATCTTAGACTAGCCAACTCTTCACCATGAAGCAAGGTGCGTTGAAAACCCTATAATTTTTAGTAAATTGTCAGCCATAAACGGATTTGAGAAGTCTTTACCATTTATAGACTAGCCAGTTCTTATGCCTGTTAAGCATGGTGAACTGATGACCATTTGTTGTGTGGTGGTTAGCCAACACTCAAACCCTTCTCAATTCCATTCACAACATCATTCTTCATCAATCTGTTGCTTAATAAATCTTATCAAATCAAGAGCAACAGTACTTTCTCTTTCAACTTCTAATCCCAGATCAAGCATTCTTTGTAATAACTCCTTAGAGAGAGGATATCTTCTTTCAACTAACATATGAATAACAATCCCATTTTCAAGCTCTAGAATGCAAACTCCACAAGCTTCATACAATCTCCAAGTGATAATCTTCCAATCTTGTTGATTACTCCAGAAATCACTTTGATCATTTTCTTCAATTGAGGATTCCATCATTATCTTCAAGTCTCCCCAAAGAATCAACTCAAATCCTTCTAATGTAATTTTTGAGTATTGTTCCATCATCAGTTCATACAAATGAAATAAATCCTGCCTATCAAATATATGAAGTACCTCCGTCAGATAGTTGAATGCCCTAAAATTCCCATTGGCTCTGTATAAAACAAGATAGTCTCCATCTGGTGATGATACCTTGTCCAATCTAGCAATGACAGATTTCTTGTCCATTATCTCACTATCTAAGGTACCCTTAAATGTAACAATCTTCAGACATTTTCTATGTTCATCATCACTGTCATCATTTGATTATTTTCTTAGCTTTTTCCTTGCAATCATTTTGATATGACCACTCTTTCTTTTCTTAGTACCTTCTTCTTCTTTACCCTCCTCCTTGACACTTTTATTCTTTAAAGAATCAATTCCTTTTTCATTCATCTCTTTTATCATTCTTTCATCTTTAACAGACCCAATTGCAATGAAATATTCATCTGACCTTTTTATCTTTTCATACAGAGCTTGTATTTCCTCAAACTTCTTAGTTTTCAACTGAGAGTGCTGGAAATTTCCTACATGCTTTAAGTAGGTCATCATTTGATTTCTTAATTGATTCTTTGTATGTGGTTTATTCCTAATAGCTTCTGATCTTTGTTGAGCAATAAATCTTCTTTGTGCAGCAATCGTGTCATGAAGGAATTTTGCTATTTCTTCTACTGTGAATTGCTCTCTTTCTTGTTCTTGAAGCCTTTCAGCTAGAAGCCTATCAGCCTCAATTCTTGCCTTTATATCATCATAATTTCTTATGAGAGCATCATTTGTAGCTTCTTCTTCAGCTAATTTTTTCCTTTCTTCTTATATTTCCCAATCCTCTTGCAACTTTCTAGCCATCTCTTCATCACTAGCAAGTTGCTTAAACTTCTTTTCAGCTTCAGGAATACCGTCAGATTCAGTTTTAGACTTATCTTCCTCTTCAATTTTCTTCTTCCCTTTATCTTTTGGATCAATCTTTGAAAGAGGCTTTAATGTCAGTAATGATCTAGTTGAAGTAGGCCTAGGTCTCTCAGTCTCTTCAACATCCTTAAACTCTACTCCTTTCTCCTTTTCTCTTGAAACTGCTTTGGCTTGGCTCATGTTGAGAAGAACCTGAGCAATTGTTTCATCATCTCCAAACATTGTAGAAGTAGTTGTTTGAGTAGTTTGAGTAGCCCTTCTTCCTTCAGTTTGATCATCAGTACCTTCATATGTCCTATCGGTACTATCTTTTTCCTTGTCGGTACTAACTTTGGATCCGTCAGTACTAACTTTTGGTCTGTCAGTACTAACTTTTTCCTTGTCAGTACTAACATTTTGTTGAGCAGTACTAAGTACATCTTCAGTACTAACTTCAGCATCATCATTCTCCTTCTCTTCATTCACTACATCTCTTGACCTCCCCACGTCTTGAGCATCCTCAGTGTCCATATTATCAATTTCATCGTCATCAAGCTCATCAAACAACGGATCTTTATGGACTGAAGATTCAGCTTTGGTAGACTTCCTCCCCTGTTTGGATACAGACTCCTTTTGCATCCAGTTTGACTTCAAAGATTTCTTTCCTGCCAACCTTTGCTTCAAAGAGACACTTTTCATCCAAACTTTGTGGTGTGTAATAACAGGTTTGGCTTGCTTCTTGAGCTTCTTGATTTGTGCCTTCAAGTTTTTAATCTCCTTGGCTTGATCTGTAACCTGTGTACACAAAGAGATACAAAGATCATAGACACTTTGGAGTGTCATGCCACCCTCAGTCCCTGAAAGGGATCTATCACTGGATGACTGACCTCCTTGATTCCCACTAGAAACCTCTAGAATAGAATCAGGAATATGTGGAGTAGGTGAAGGTCTAGGTGATGGGTCAGATTGAGGCTCAACATTTGCGAGAAACACTGTTCAAAGACATATTCGTAGGAGTGAAGGAGAAACACTGTCGAAATCATCTCAAATAGTAAACCATTATACGCATTCATGTCCTAAATGAGATAAAACATTCAAAAAGCAGTTCCAAACATGGTACTTTCCGAAATTAATTTCTAATAAATTAATTTCAGACGGGTTTTCTATAGGATGATTAAATTCAGACGGGGATTTTCCGAATTTAATCACTAAAATCCTAAAACATTCCTAAAGAGTTCAATAAAACAAATACCAAACGCATATCCATTTATATCAAATAAAAAACATACATTTATATCAAATAAGCTGTCAAGGAGTGTTTGGATTTGCATTTTACAGTGTCAAGGAGTGTTTGGATTTGCATTTTACACAAATTAATAACTATAAACATTCCCCGACGACATGTCCCCGGGGATACCAAAAGGATAAAAAAAAGTTACAACATACCTTCGGCTTTCGACTCGGCTCGTTCTCGCCCCTCGGCTCGTTCTCGGCTCTCGGCTCGTTCTCGGCTACTGTCCACTGTTTAAAAAAAATAACACAATTAATAATTAACAACTTATACTTATACTTAAAAAAATTAACACAATTTATACTTAAACAAAATTAAAAAAAACATACGGTGTGTTTAAAGAAAATCAAACACCACCAACAATTAGAGGGTTAGAAAAGAAGTAGAAGAATTATCATTTAGAGGGTTTAGAAAAGAATTATGGTTTAGAGGAGGAGGAGGTGGTGGCGGTACTGTGCACGTGTGCTCGTGTGAGTGGCGGTGGTGAGTGGTGGTGGGTTCTGTGGTGAGTGGTGGTGGTCGAGGTGGTGGGTTCTGTGGTGGTGGTGCTGGAGGAGGTGGTGGGTGAGAGGTGGTGGGTTTGCTGCTGTTAAAATCGCATGCGTGGTGGTGGTTTTTTTTATAACTTTTTTATCTCCAAGTGATGAACCAGATCTACTTTTTGATACATGTGTTATCCCCGGCGACATTCCCGGCGGGAAAAGTGTAGATTTTGTCTTTTAGCTAAATTGGCGTGATACTAAAAAATTTCGTGCGTAAAATCCCGGGCGACATGTCGCCCGGGAATACGTTTACAAAAATCATTTATTTAGTTTTTTAATAATTCAGTGAATTAATAAATAAATTTTTTAATGAAACCTTTCCCGTGTGACAAGTCGCCCGGGAAAGTGTTTATCAAAAAATTATAAAGTTTTATAAACATATTAAAAACTGTATAATTTTTTTAATAACCACTTTCCCGGGCGACATGTCGCCCGGGAAAAGTTTAATTAATTTTTTTTACAGTTTTTAATAATTAATATTTAAAATATATATTTTATACTTATATTTTTTATAAATAAAATTTATGTAAATAATAATTTTAAACAAAAATTATATATTTTAGAAAATATGTAATTATTTTTTTATAAAATAAATAATTATTATTAATAATTATCTTTATAAAATATATAATTATTATTTATAATTATTTATTATAATTTTTTATGTATGCGCGTATCTCACACGCGCATGCCTCAACAACACTAATCGAACACCTACAATTTTATCATTGTACATTAGATGTTCAATGGATGTGTCGATATGTTATCGTTGTACATTAGATGTCCAACGGATGTGTCGATATGTTATCGTTGTACATTAGATGTTCAACGGATAAGTCGATATGCTATCGTTACACATTAGATGTTCAACGAATGAGTCGCTATGTTATCGTTGCACGTTATATGTCCAACGGATGAGTCGATATGTTATCGTTGTACATTAGATGTTCAACGGATGAGTCGATATGTTATCGTTGTACATTAGATGTTCAACGGATGAGTCGATATGTTATCGTTGTACATTATATGTCCAACGGATGAGTCGATATGTTATCGTTGTACATTAGATGTTCAACGGATGAGTCGATATGTTATCGTTGTACATTAGATGTCCAACGGATGAGTCGATATGCTATTGTTACACATTAGATGTTCAACGGATGAGTCGATATGCTATCGTTGCACGTTAGATGTTCAACGGATGAGTCGATATGTTATCGTTGCACGTTAGATGTCCAACGGATGAGTCGATATGTTATCGTTGTACATTAGATGTTCAACGGATGAGTCGATATGTTATCGTTGTACATTAGATGTTGAACGGATGAGTCGATATGTTATCGTTGTACATTAGATGTCCAACGGATGAGTCGATATGCTATCGTTACACATTAGATGTTTAACGGATGTGTCGTTATGTTATCGTTGTACATTAGATGTCTAACGGATGTGTCGATATGTTATCGTTGTACATTAGATGTTTAACGGATGAGTCGATATATTATCGTTACATATTAGATGTTCAACGGATGAGTCAATATGTTATCGTTGCATGTTAGATGTCCAACGGATGAGTCAATATGTTATCGTTGTACCTTATATGTTCAACGGATGAGTCGATATGTTATCGTTGCACATTAGATGTCCAACGGATGAGTCGATATGTTATCGTTGCACATTAGATGTTCAACGAATGAGTCGATATGTTATCGTTGTACATTAGATGTTCAACAGACGTGTCGATATGTTATCGTTATACATTCGATGTCCAACGGATGTGTCGATATGATATCATTGTACATTAGATGTTTAACGGATGAGTCGATATGCTATCGTTACACATTAGATATTCAACGGATGAGTCGATATGTTATCGTTGCACGTTAGATGTCCAACGGATGAGTCGATTTGTTATCGTTGTACGTTAGACGTTCAACGGATGATTCGATATGTTCTTGTTGCAAGTTAGATGTCCAACGGATGAGTCGATATGTTATCGTTGTACATTAGATGTTCAACGGATGAGTCGATATGTTATCGTTGTACATTAGATGTTCAACGGATGAGTCGATATGTTATCGTTGTACATTAGATGTGCAACGGATGAGTCGATACACATTAGATGTTCAACAGATGTGTCGATATGTTATCGTTGTACATTAGATGTCCAACGGATGTGTCGATATGTTATCGTTGTACATTAGATGTTTAATGAATGAGTCTATATGGTATCGTTACACATTAGATGTTCAACGGATGAGTCGATATGTTATCGTTGCACGTTAGATGTCCAACAGATGAGTCGATATGTTATCGTTGCAATTTAGATGTTTAACAGATGAGTCGATATGTTATCGTTGCACGTTAGATGTTCAACGGATGAGTCGATATGTTATCGTTGTACATTAGATGTTCAAAGGATGAGTCGATATATTATCGTTATACATTAGACGTCCAACGGATGAGTTAATATGCTATCGTTACACATTAGATGTTCAATGGATGAGTCGATATGTTATCGTTGCACGTTAGATGTCCAACGGATGAGTCGATATGTTATCGTTGTACATTAGATGTTTAACGGATGAGTCGATATGCTATCGTTACACATTAGATGTTTAACGAATGAGTCGATATGTTATCGTTGCACGTTAGATGTCTAAAGGATCAGTCGATATGTTATCATTGTACATTAGATGTTAAATGGATGAGTCGATATGTTATTGTTGTACATTAGATGTTCAACGGATGAGTCGATATGTTATCGTTGTACATTAGATGTCCAACAGATGTGTCGATATGTTATCGTTGTACATTAGATGTTCAACGGATGTGTCAATATATTATCGTTGTACATTAAATGTTCAACGGATGAGTCGATATGCTATCATTACACATTTGATGTTTAACGGGTGAGTCGATATGTTATCGTTGTACATTAGATGTTCAACGGATGAGTCGATATGTTATCGTTGCACGTTAGATGTCCAACGGGTGAGTCGATATGTTATCGTTATACATTAGATGTTCAACGAACGAGTCGATATGTTATCGTTGTACATTAGATGTCCAACGGATGAGTCGATATGCTATCGTTACACATTAGATGTTCAACGGGTGAGTCGATATGTTATCGTTGCACGTTAGATGTCCAACGGATGAGTCGACATGTTATCGCTGTACATTAGATGTTTAACGGATGAGTCATATGCTATCGTTACACATTAGATGTTCAACGGATGATTTGATATGTTATCGTTGCACGTTAGATGTTCAACAGATGATTTGATATGTTATCGTTGCACGTTAGATATCCAACGGATAAGTTGATATGTTATCGTTGTAGATTAGATGTTCAACGGATGAGTCGATATGTTATCGTTGTACTTTAGATGTTGAACGGATGAGTCGATATGCTATCATTACACATTAGATGTTCAAAGGATGTGTCGTTATGTTATCGTTGTACATTAGATGTCCAACGGATGTGTCGATATGTTATCGTTGTAAATTAGATGTTTAACGGATGAGTCGATATGTTATCGTTACACATTAGATGTTCAACGGATGAGTCGATATGTTATTGTCGCACGTTAGATGTCCAACGGATGAGCCGATATGTTATCGTTGTCAATTAGATGTTCAACGGATGAGTCGATATGTTATCGTTACACATTAGATGTCCAACGGATGAGTCGATATGTTATCGTTGTACATTACATGTTCAACGAATGAGTCAATATGTTATCGTCGTACATTAGATGTTCAACGGATGTGTCGATATGATATCGTTGTACATTAGATGTCCAACGGATGTGTCGATATGTTATCGTTGTACATTAGATGTTTAACGGATGAGTCGATATGCTATCTTCACACATTAGATGTTTAACGGATGAGTCAATATGTTATCGTTGCACGTTAGATGTCCAACGGATGAGTCGATATGTTATCGTTGTATGTTAGATGTTCAACGGATGAGTCGATATGTTATCGTTGCACGTTAGATGTCCAACGGATGAGTCAATATGTTATCGTTGTACCTTAGATGTTCAATGAATGAGTCGATATGTTATCGTTGTACATTAGATGTTCAACGGATGTGTCGATATGTTATCGTTGTACATTAGATGTCCAACGGATGTGTCTATATGTTATTGTTGTACATTAGATATTCAACGGATGAGTCGATATGCTATCGTTACACATTAGATGTTCAACGGATGAGTCGATATGTTATCGTTGCACGTTAGATGTCCAACGGATGAGTCGATATGTTATCGTTGTACATTAGATGTTCAACGGATGAGTCGATATGTTATCGTTGCACGTTAGATGTCCAACGGATGAGTCGATATGTTATCGTTGTACATTAGATGTTTAATGGATGAGTCGATATGCTATCGTTACACATTAGATGTTCAACGGATGATTTGATATTTTATCGTTGCACATTAGATGTTTAACGGATCAGTTGATATGTTATTGTTCTACATTAGATGTTCAACGGATGAGTCGATATGTTATCGTTGTACATTAGATGTCCTACGGATGTGTCGATATGTTATCGTTGTACGTTAGAAGTTCAACGGATGTGTCAATATGTTATCTTTATACTTTAGATGTCCAACGGATGTGTCGATATGTTTTCGTTGTACATTAGATGTTCAACGGATGAGTCGATATGCTATCGTTACACATTAGATGTTCAACGGGTGAGTCGATATGTTATCGTTGCACATTAGATGTTCAACGGGTGAGTCGATATGTTATCGTTGCACGTTAGATGTCTAACGGATGAGTCGATATGTTATCGTTGTACATTAGATGTTCAACGGATGAGTCGATATGTTATCGTTGTACATTAGATGTTCAACGGATGAGTCGATATGTTATCGTTGTACATTAGATGTTCAACGGATGAGTCGATATGTTATCGTTGTACATTAGATGTCCAACGGATGAGTCAATATGCTATCGTTACACATTAGATGTTCAACGGATGTGTCGTTAAGTTATCGTTGTACATTAGATGCCCTACGGATGTATCGATATGTTATCATTGTATATTAGATGTTTAACGGATGAGTCGATATGCTATTGTTACACATTAGATGTTCAACGGATGATTTGATATGTTATCGTTGCACGTTAGATGTCCAACGGTTGAGTCGATATGTTATCGTTGTACATTAGATGTTTAACGAATGAGTCTATATGGTATCGTTACACATTAGATGTTCAACGGATGAGTCTATATGTTATCGTTGCACGTTAGATGTCCAACGGATGAGTCGATATGTTATCGTTGTACATTAGATGTTCAACGGATGAGTCGATATGTTATCGTTGCACGTTAGATGTCGAATGGATGAGTTGACATGTTATCGTTGTACATTAGATGTTTAATGGATGAGTCTATATGCTATCGTTACACATTAGATGTTCAACGGATGATTTGATATTTTATCGTTGCACATTAGATGTTTAACGGATCAGTTGATATGTTATTGCTCTACATTAGATGTTCAACGGATGAGTCGATATATTATCGTTGTACATTAGATGTCCTACGGATGTGTCGATATGTTATCGTTGTACGTTAGATGTTCAACGGATGTGTCAATATGTTATCTTTGTACTTTAGATGTCCAACGGATGTGTCGATATGTTTTCGTTGTACATTAGATGTTCAACGGATGAGTCGATATGTTATCGTTGCACATTAGATGTTCAACGGATGAGTCGATATGTTATCGTTGTACATAAGATGTCCAACGGATGAGTCGATATGCTATCGTTACACATTAGATGTTCAACGGATGTGTCGTTAAGTTATCATTGTACATTAGATGCCCTACGGATGTGTCGATATGTTATCATTGTATATTAGATGTTTAACGGATGAGTCGATATGCTATCGTTACACATTAGATGTTCAACGGATGATTTGATATGTTATCGTTGCATGTTAGATGTCCAACGGATGAGTCGATATGTTATCGTTGTACATTAGATGTTCAACTGATGAGTCGATATGTTATCGTTGTACATTAGATGTCCAACGGATGTGTCGATATATTATCGTTGTACATTAGATGTTCAACGGATGTGTCAATATGTTATCGTTGTACATTAGATGTCCAATAAATTTGTCGATTTGTTATCGTTATACATTAGATGTTCAACGGATGAGTCGATATGCTATCGTTACACATTATATGTTCAACAGGTGAGTCGATATTGTTATCGTTGCACGTTAGATGTTCATGGATTGAGTTGATTATGTTATCGTTGCACGTTTAGATGTCAACGGAGGAGTGATATGTTATTCGTTTGTACAATTTTATGTTCAACAGGGACGACTCGATAATTTTATCGTTTACATTAGGATGTTAACGGGTGAGTGAATATATTATACGTTGCACGTTAGGATGTCCAACGACTGAGTAGATATGTTATCGTTGTACTTTAGATGTTCACACGATGAGTCGATATGTCAATCGTTTGCACGTTAGATGTTCCAAACGGGTGAGTTGATATGTTTATCGTTAACATTAGATGTTAAGGAATGTGTCGATATTTTATCGTTGTACATTATATGTTTAACGGACGAGTCGATATGCTATCGTTACACATTAGATGTTTAACAAATGAGTCAATATGTTATCGTTTCACGTTTGATGCCAAACGGTATGATGTCGATATGTTTAGTGTTGTACGTTTTGGATGTTCAACGGATGAGTCGATATGTTATCGTTGCACGTTAGATGTCCAACGGATGAGTCGATATGTTATCGTTGTACATTAGATGTTCAACGGATGAGTCGATATGTTATCGTTGTACATTAGATGTCCAACGGATGAGTCGATATGCTATCGTTACACATTAGATGTTCAACGGATGAGTCGATATGTTATCGTTGTACATTAGATGTCCAACGGATGTGTCGATATGTTATCGTTGTACATTAGATGTTTAACGAACGAGTCTTTATGGTATCGTTACACATTAGATGTTCAACGGATGAGTCGATATGTTATCGTTGTACATTAGATGTTTAACGGATGAGTCGATATGCTATCGTTACACATTAGATGTTCAACGGATGAGTCGATATGTTATCGTTGCACGTTAGATGTCCAACGGATGAGTCGATATGTTATCGTTGTACATTAGATGTTTAACGGATGAGTCGATATGTTATCGTTGTACATTAGATGTTCAACGGATGTGTCGATATGTTATCGTTGTACATTAGATGTCCAATAGACGTGTCGATATGTTATCATTATACATTAGATGTTCAACGGATGAGTCGATATGCTATCGTTACACATTATATGTTCAACAGGTGAGTCGATATGTTATCTTTGCACGTTAGATGTTCATGGGTGAGTTGATATGTTATCGTTGCACGTTAGATGTCCAACGGAGGAGTCGATATTTTATCGTTGTACATTATATGTTCAACGGACGACTCGATATGTTATCATTGTACATTAGATGTTGAACGGGTGAGTCAATATGTTATCGTTACACATTAGATGTCCAACGGATGAGTCGATATGTTATCGTTGTACGTTAGATGTTCAACGGATGAGTTGATATGTTATCGTTGCACGTTAGATGTCCAACGGATGAGTCGATATGTTATCGTTGCACGTTAGATGTCCAACGGGTGAGTCGATATGTTATCGTTATACATTAGATGTTCAACGAACGAGTCGATATGTTATCGTTGTACATTAGATGTCAAACGGATGAGTCGATATGCTATCGTTACACATTAGATGTTCAACGGGCGAGTCGATATGTTATCGTTGCACGTTAGATGTCCAACGGATGAGTCGACATGTTATCGCTGTACATTAGATGTTTACCGAATGAGTCATATGCTATCGTTACACATTTGATGTTCAACGGATGATTTGATATGTTATCGTTGCACGTTAGATGTCCAACGGATGAGTCGAGATGTTATCGTTGTACATTAGATGTTTAACAGATGAGTCGATATGTTATTGTTCTACATTAGATGTTCAACGGATGAGTCGATATGTTATCGTTGTATATTAGATGTCCAACGGATGTTTCGATATGTTATAATTGTACATTAGTTGTTCAACGGATGTGTCGATATGTTATCGTTGTACATTAGATGTCCAACGGATGTCTCGATATGTTATCGTTGTACATTAGATGTTCAACGGATGAGTCGATATGCTATTGTTACACATTAGATGTTCAACGGGTAAGTCGATATGTTATCGTTGCACGTTAGATGTTCAACGGGTAAGTCGATATGTTATCTTTGCACATTAGATGTCCAACAGATGAGTCGATATGTTATCGTTGTATATTAGATGTTCAACGGATGATTCGATATGTTATCATTGTACATTAGATGTTGAACGGATGAGTCGATATTTTATCGTTGTACATTAGATGTCCAACGGATGAGTCGATATGCTATTGTTACACATTAGATGTTCAACGGATGTGTCGTTAAGTTATCGTTGTACATTAGATGTCCAACGGATGAGTCGATATGTTATCGTTGTATATTAGATGTTTAACGGATGAGTCGATATGTTATCGTTGTACATTAGATGTTCAACGGATGAGTCGATATGTTATCGTTGTACATTAGATGTTCAACGGATGAGTCGATATGTTATCGTTGTACATTAGATGTTCAACGGATGAGTCGATATGTTATCGTTGTACATTAGATGTTCAACGAATGAGTCGATATGTTATCGTTGTACATTAGATGTTCAACGGATGTGTCGATATGTTATCGTTGTACATTAGATGTCCAACGGATGTGTCGATATGTTATCATTGTACATTAGTTGTTTAACGGATGAGTCGATATGTTATCGTTACACATTAGATGTTTACGGATGAGTCGATATGTTATCGTTGTACGTTAGATGTTCAACGGATGAGTCGATATGTTATCGTTGTACGTTAGATGTTCAACGGATGAGTCGATATGTTATCGTTGTACGTTAGATGTTCAACGGATGAGTCGATATGTTATCGTTGTACATTAGATGTTCAACGGATGAGTCGATATGTTATCGTTGTACATTAGATGTTCAACGGATGAGTCGATATGTTATCGTTGTACATTAGATGTTCAACGAATGAGTCGATATGTTATCGTTGTACATTAGATGTTCAACGGATGTGTCGATATGTTATCGTTGTACATTAGATGTCCAACGGATGTGTCGATATGTTATCATTGTACATTAGATGTTCAACGGATGAGTCGATATGCTATCGTTACACATTAGATGTTCAACGGATGAGTTGATATGTTATCGTTGCACGTTAGATGTCCAACGGATGAGTCGATATGTTATCGTTGTACATTAGATGTTCAACGGATGAGTCGATATGTTATCGTTGTACATTAGATGTTTAACGGATGAGTCGATATGTTATCGTTGTACATTAGATGTCCAACGGATGAGTCGATATGCTATCGTTACACATTAGATGTTCAACGGATGTGTCGATATGTTATCATTGTACATTAGATGTCCAACGGATGTGTCGATATGTTATCGTTGTACATTAGATGTTTAACGAATGAGTCTATATGCTATCGTTACACATTAGATGTTCAACGGATGAGTCGATATGTTATCGTTGCACGTTAGATGTCTAACGGATGAGTCGATATGTTATCGTTGCACGTTAGATGTCCAACGGATGAGTCGATATGTTATCGTTGTACATTAGATGTTCAACGAACGAGTCGATATGTTATCGTTGTACATTAGATGTCCTACGGATGAGTCGATATGCAATCGTTACACATTAGATGTTCAACGGATGAGTCGATATGTTAGCGTTACACGTTAGATGTCCAATGGATGAGTCGATATGTTATCATTGTACATTAGATGTTCAACGGACGAGTCGATATGTTATCGTTCCTGTAGACCTATACTCTCGCCAAAAACTCTCGCCAAATACTCCCGCCAAAAACATCCCTACAAATACTCCCGCCAAATACTCCCTCCAAAAACCTATTTTTTCCCATAAAAGCAGATATTATCCTCACAATTACTAACAGATCACACACATTCTTACCATCACAACCACAAACATATCACACTGTTATTATGGTGAAGATGGTGCCATATGAAGCTTTTGCGTGTCGTTGTGGAGCCGGAGATGTAGTTCTGCGAGAATCGTATAAACCTAACACCCATGGTAAACTATACTATGCATGTCCACGATCAAAGGTGAACAATCACATGCTTTTTTGTGTAATATATAAATAATGTGGTTAGTTGTTAAAACTTATTATCTTTACTCTTTAACAGCCTCGCGAAAACACTTTCGGATGTAAATTTTTTTTATGGAAAGAGGAACGAGTTCGTCTACTGGTTGGTTCTCCTGGAGCTTCAACGACTCCAATTTATTCTCCAGGATCCTCATCGACTCCAATTTATTCTCCAGGATCTTCAACACCTCCACGCTATTAGGAGCTTTCAAAACACTCTAACACCTATTCTACGGGAATTCAAGAAATGCACAGTGCTCAAATGCATGATTGCTTGATAAGATAACGGTACTCGAGGAAACGGTGGATATGTATATGCATCTGGAACAACACACGTTAATTAAGCACGCCTATTTCAGGAAATTTACAATAACATGAGAAAACTTGATTTGGAGTAGTTTGTTATTTGGAATGTAATTCGTATGCTTTAAGCGTCGGTTTGTAAGTCTCGTATGATTATCGTTCTAATATGTTTAAGTGTCTGTTTGTAAGTCGTTTGTGTTATTAGAAGTGGTATGTATAATATTTAACTAAATGAATGTTTGTTTTTGTGCATCTTGAAAAAAAGTATTTGAGAAAATACGGCATATCGGCATACAAAATACACACTATATTTTTTGTTAGAGTATACGGCATATCGGACCGAAACGAACCTAGAAAACGTAGTGTTTTTATATAAGTATTTATATATTTTAAATAATAATTATATATTTCATAAGTATCTTTTTAAATATATAAATATATAATTATAAAATATATTTTATAAATAATAATGATTTTAAAGGCAAAATTAATTTTTTTCATAAAATACATCATCGGGAGCGACATGTCGCTCTGAAAACCTGAGCGGGAAAAACTGCCGCCAGGATTTTCGTTGATTTTTTATTTCTAAAATTTTAATAAAAACTTTTCCGTATTACCAAAAAACATTATACACTAACACACGTTAATTAACACTAATCACAACGTTTAAACGTGGAAACACTATCCCGGGAGACATGTCGCTCGGGAAAAGGGAGCGGGAAAATTTTCCTTCAGGATTTTCGTTGATGTTTTTGGTCAAATTTAAACCAAGTTATCCCGGGCGACATGTCGCCCGGGAAACTCTCCTCAGACTTTGACTAAAAAGTCTATCAGAATTTGTGCCACGTCGGGCGGATTTTTGTCGTTTAGCGACTTTTCCTGGGCGACACATGTCGCCCGGGAAAAGTTCGTCGCCCGTTCTAGTTTTCTTGTAGTGTTCGTCGACAGAAATACCAAAATAAACACTATCTCTACTCCCGGTCATTTCCCTCATTCCCGCTCCTGGAAGGAAACAACCCGAATAAATCCATACCTTTGGGATCGGCCTAATTAGTAACCCATGAGTGCATTGAGTTGTTTTTGTGTTGCTTTGCTCAACTTATAATGCGAACTCTCTAGCAGCCTTAGCATGGTTCGCCAACTCTTGAGCTTGTTGTGTCAACATCTCATCAACTTGCTCCTGCATGTGTGATGATTCCCTTAGTATCGTGAGTTGGTGCTTGAAATTGAACCCACATCCAGTAACTTTCTACGCCCACGACGTAAATGCTTGTGTTGTTTACCGTCAAAGACTTTACTCACAATTTCAGCATCGTCGCACTAATCAATCATTAACTATCCATTAGTTCTTGTGTAGTTACAAAAGCAGGCAAGCATAAGGACGCAAAAGCATAGTGTATAGTTTACAACATATATAGCGTGATAAAGCGTTAGGGTTTCATGGATTTTATTACGATATCTCGTGATTGATGGAATTTTGGGATTCAAGATCTTTCTTATAGTGCACTGACCGAGAGGAGATATAACGTTGTGATTGTGTGAGTCGATGTTATTTACAATCATATCGAGACATAATTAATTGAGAGTTCAGTGAACTTTGTCACTCATAATTTGAGTCGAAAGGTATAGAGAAACTAGATTAATAAAAAAACGCGAGTAACTATGAATATCGGCGAAATCTTAAAGTAGCAAATAATTATAGTTGCGAAATTGTGGTTAAATTTTTCGTGTATAAAATAGATAAATACTGTTCAAAACCTAACCTCTTTTAAACTTTGTCTTACTCTTGGATTAGTCATAGGAAAAAAGATTTTCATTTAAATTGGAACGTTTGGATCCTTGATCCAATAAACGCTTGTTACAGTACATTATAACTTTTCAAATTTCTAGCTTCTCGCTAGTTTTATACAAATTCCACCATTCAAAAAAAAATTATTAAAATGAACATACCAAATTAAGTTTCATAACTAGTGATAGCGAGACGGTTCAAGTCGTCAACCAAGTTTCTCTCTATATATAGTGAGTGTTTTTCCTTGTCTATTGTTAATACCTAAGCTGTTTGTACGTATAACAGTATAAGGTAATGTCATTCACTAATAACCAAGGGAGTGAAGCCCGTTTGGAGAAGAAGCAAAAAGGAGGGTTCTGGTTACGGAAATGGGATTCGGTAGACGTGACCAATCTTTTAATGTTAATTGCAGGGCATAGCTTAGCTGCTTGTGCACCTTTCATGTTTAATTGGGGTGCTTTCTGGGTGGCTCTTCTAATCGAAGTCATATCAGGACTCGGGGTGGCCATAGGTTATCATAGACTTCTCACCCACAAGAGTTTCAAGATCCCAAAATGGCTCGAGTACATCATTGTCTATTGTGGTCTCCTCTCTGGCGAGGTTTTGTTTTTATACTTGCATAGACATGCCCAATTCAATCTTTCGATTATTTTGTTTGTGTATTTTCATTCTTGAAAGTTTATGCGTGTGCAGAAAGATCCAATATATTGGGTGAGCGTACACAAGAACCATCACATGTATGTTGATACAGAAAAGGATCCCCATACCCCTAAAGAAGGTTTTTGGTTCAGTCATATGGGATGGTTATTGGACAACGAATACATTGCTGCAAAGGTACCGGTGTTTATTGTTCGAGGATTTATTAGCTAGTATTAGTATTGGATATATGGGACATGTAATTTCACATGGTATGAGTCTAACATCCTAAAACCAAAAGCCTTTTTTTCTTTGGTTCCCTTTTCTTCGGCCATGTAGAAAAAAAAAGAGGTTCGACCTTCATCGTTTTGGGATTCGTTCATTGGATACGAAGTGTAGACTCATCAACTTTATTTAGAATTCCATCTAAATCTACCGCAAACACTTCATACTTGCAGACACTATCATCTAGTTTCTTGAAAACCTCGGTCAATTCTTGTCCTTGAACACACTTCTTCTTGTGGTGGAGCCTTGTAGCAATCAAAAGCTGTTCAACCCATAAATATCACACATAGTAAAAAAAAACAGACATCAACAGTAATGGATCTTGAATCACATCAAGATACATCTCTGTGGTTTTCAGCAGATACTATTTTAATTATTTTTAATTTATTTATTATGTTTGAAGTGGGGGAACGGAATTTGGGCAGAAGTTACGCCACGGAAATCAATAAATCTGCTATTTTGGCTTTTAAGGTTTTTTTAATCGGATTTGAAAAGAAAAAAAAAGTTAGTATGATCATTTTTTAATCGGGTTTGAAACATCGCTTGGTTTTTTGTTAGTAAATTCGTTTCTTGAAATCGAATTAAATTAGTTTTCATCTTTATTTATTCCGTCTGAAAGTCTCGCTACTACACCTTTAGTTTTTTTTAATTAACTACGTTTTCAGTCCTTGTAGTTTTGTCAGATTTTTCAATTTTAATCCATTAGTTTAAAAGTTACGGATCCACTCCAAAGTCCGATGATCCGTAACAAGTTTGGTCCAATTTTTTATTAGAGTTAGTTTGACTATGTTTGACTGTTAACTAACATGTTTTTTTTGTACTTTCACATCCACAACATAATAAAAACACATTTTCGCTCCACTCTCACCACACATAATTACTTCATTTTCTTCCCCTTCCTTTTTACACTCAAACTCCTTACATACCGGCACCATCGCCACCTCCGGCAACCCAGAATCACCAAAGCCAGCAACAACCACCAGTGCCACAAAGGCACAAACATACCTATACTTACTGACGAATCCTACAACCAAACACACCAATACAAGACGTTATACCAGGGTTTTATAAGGCGCGTCATGGCGACGCTAAGGCCTCGCAAAGGCGCAAGGCGTGACCTCCACGCTACGCAATAGACCAAGGTTTAGGCTTAAGGCGTGACGTGATATGAGGAGTGGAAAAACGTGATAAGACGCGAGAAAGTGTGATGCGTGGAGGCTTTTTTGAATTCAATTTCGATAAAAATAGTTTTTATAGAAATGAAAAAAATGAAAAATATTTATATATTTTGTGCCGCTTTAAGTCACGCTTTAAAAACCGCATGACTCGCCATGACTCCTAAGACGTGAGGCTTGGCCATGCCGCCACGCCACGCCTCACGCTATTTATAACCTTGCGTTATACACATAATTAAATTCATCATTATAACATATACTAATTAGCATCACAAAAACGGCACATTCAATTGTCGTTTTACCATTGGGCTTAGTTAAGCCTGTTTCGTCTGGCGCATTACACTTTTTTCTCTTCCCTATAGGCTATAGCTGTAATCTAAAATCTTTTGTGTACTACATTTGGATATACCATCAGTACATCCCCACTCTCTCTTTTGCACAACTACCACCAATAATATCAACATGTTTTACTATGCATGTGATTCCAAATCTACAAACCACAGAAACCATAAACTACTAACAGTAATGAGTAACCATTCCCTACCATACACATGTTGACTAACATCCATGTACCGACCCAACGATAGAAAAGATAAAATTATAAAACCAGGGACGGAGCCAGGACCAAATATGACCGAGCGCAGAAATTATTTTTAACCGTAATATAATAGAGTTAAAAAGTAAATTAAAACGAAGATTTTATTAAAACGATAAGACTAGAAACACATTTCGATCCGCAACAATAACACACATTACCCAGCCCATCCTTAAGATGGCAGCACCACCATACCACACCAGCGAGCCCCACCCCGCACATAAACCCAACCCACTCCGCTAACTCATACTCCCCGCCCGGGACACAGTAATCCACTAAAAGTATTGGGGGGGGGGGGGGATCGGGGGGGACACGCATAATAAAAAAGCGAAATAAGAGAAAGAATCGAGAAAGAGAACGAGAAAAGCTCGATACTCGAAAATCGACTAAAATAGCGTTATTAAACACAACCTCCCTGCTACTCGGTGCATTTAGTTAATACAAGAAAAATTATAGTTTTTTTATTAAATAACACTACATCTGAAAAAATCCATAGGTTGTCCTGACACCCACGGACACCCCCAGGCTCGTCCCTGTGTGATACTAACCCTTCAAACCCAATATCCTTTAAAAACACATAAAAACATCTAGAAACATATTATCACAGCTAAATACTTCTCGAGATAAAGTTAATCCCCATCACAACGCGTGAGATAAGATCCAACTTGTTCTACATTAAATATAAAATTTAAACTAAGATGTTAACACACAATCAAATGCCCATGAACACAAATACTAAAAAGCCCATTTGTTATTCAATGAATCAATCTTCAAAAGCATAAATAGTGCAGGTGCGTTTGGTTTGTTAATAGGATTGGAATTAGATTTGGATTTGATATAGATATGGAAAAAAAATAAGAGAAAGAAATATATGATTGATTAAAAATGTTGTTTGTTTTAATATTAAATTGTTAATAGTAAACTTTAAATTAAATATAAAAGATAAAAAATTGACATTAAATAATGAAATGTACGATAAACATTATGAAAAAATAAAGAGTATCAAAATGGATGGTTACAAATTAGAAATAAGGGCTCCTTTGGTTTGTAAATAGCTTTGGATTGGATATAAGGATTGATGTAGGTTTAAAAGATATTAAACAATAATAAATATTTAAAGATAATATATTATATTCATTTGTATTTTAACATAAATGATTTTTTATTTTGATGATAGGAGAGAGATAGACTGTGAAAAAGGTGGACCCACAATAAAACTTGTCTATACATTGAATCCTAAGGCTGCCCATTATGGATGGTGGTCGCGACTTACATTTTCTGACGCCACATCAGCTTTTTCTCTCCGGCGACCTACAAGCGACCTAGTGCTACTATGAGGCGACTTTCATTTTTTTTAACTTCAAATTTAAATTTCATTTTAATAAATAAAAACATTACATTAATAATAAAAAACATTAAGTTGTTTGATTTCAAATTTGAAAATGACATTACGGAATTTAATAACATTACTGAATGAAAATTACAATAATATAAAATAAACATTACATAATAATGTTAAGCTAATGAAATCGCATCCTTACGGAAAACCTTAATCACGTTTTTCTTTGTAATGTTAAAGTAATATTCTGATGTTTTAGGAGTAAAAACAGAGACATTAGCAAGTATCATTGCAGCTCCTACAGTAATATCATTTCCATAACTACCCACATCAAGGACTTTGTAATGTACTGTTCCACGTACTGTACCTGAGAGATCTTTCATAGTCACATTTAGATCGCCAAGATAATTCGGAGAACAAGACTTCACTATTGCAACAACTTGGTCAAGTTTTCCCTTTTCAGAATGTTATTGATGTCCCCCAAACACCCCGTTACAGTGCCACCAGTAGAAATCACATAATTAGTAGTGCTAATCCCACTGTTAAAATCATCATCCTCATCCACATCACAACTTTCTGCATATATTCTTGTATCGACATTAAAGCCCCATCCGAATCAAGAATAAAAACCTTTTCTTTAAGCTCCTTGGCTTGCTGAACAAGACCTGCAGGACCGGGTATTATCCTAACTGGATTTGGGGTTGAGGAAGATGGTTCAAAACATGTGCTACTAGAGAGCTGAACGGTACCCGCAGGACCGGGTATTATCCTAACTGGATTTGGGGTTGAGGAAGATGATTCAACACGTGCGCTACTAGACGAATGCAGAACATGTGTTAAATGGAGATCATAATCGTCTATATCAAGAGTGTATTCCCATGGATCATTTTCGTTAGTGAAATTGGAATCCATTTGGATAGTTGGATAAGAAGTTGTGTGATATAATGAGGAGATTGTGAGGGTATTTATAATGAAAAACTAGCCGTTGGAATTCAAAATTTAAAAATATAATAATATAATTTAAAATACAATACTTTATTTAAAACATTAAATTAAAACAACATTTAAAACATTTCACTAAAATAGTTTCTAGTTTATTAATCTGATGACTCGTAATCTGAATCAATTCTCATCACCCCAAATTCTAAAAAGAATTCATCATCATCAGCTTGTTTTTGTCTAATCTTCTCCTCCCGTACCTTTTCATCCATTGCTTGTTCTTCTAGTGTTTCTTTTAAAACTTCTTTATCTAGATGTAGTTGATGTAACTCTTCCGCAGTAAGGTATACATCACCAATATGGGTTTGTGAGCCACGGTAGTATTTTTCCAGTAGCCAAGCTAACTTAGCATCCATTTATTTTTCTAGTTTTGCCGTCTTTCCATACATAGAAAGATTCAGCTCGCAATCTTTATCAGAATCTTCTTTTAAGAAAGTGTCGGTCAAAGCACGACTCTCTTGTGTAATGTCAGTACATTTCTCGTAAGCTTTTCTAAGATTGTCTTTAGTTGTGCATGAATTTTCAAATTGCAAGGCTAAATCCAGAATCGCGTTCTGACGACTCTTATCTTCGTCAATTAGGTTTTGAACAAAAGCTTCGACTTCAGAGTCAGTATGTGGAAGCGAACAAGTCATTTTAAAAAAGTTGATGAAAGTGTATATAAATATATATAAAATGGTAAAATAAGTGGGTATTTATAGTGTTAAGGGGTTTGAAATTTTAAAGATAAAAAGTTTTTTTTAATAAAAGTTGAAAAAAACGCATTTTTATTCATATTTGTTTCGGTCGAAGTTTGTCGTTGTGACGACCATTATGCATGAAGGTCTTCGGCTAACTCGGTCGCGACCGACGACCCACTATGAGGGCGACCGACTGCGATCGACGGCGACCGAGTCGGTCGTCCAGCCCATAGTGGGCATCCTAATAGGTTGGCCTGGTTTCACTTTTATGGGTCTCACACCCTTGACAAGACGTCAACCCAACATTTTATATCACATTCAATCCCATTACACCATTCTGAAAGTCACAAAACAAACGAACCCTAAATAAATTAGTGATAGATGGCCTGCACAATGTCAGAGGGACCACACTATTATTTCTCAAAACCTAGCATCTTGATGAGGAATAAGGTAATGAGTGTGGTTTCATTGATTAATTTCTACATGCTGTTACTAAACAAATACTTTTGAGTTTCAGTGCATTCTTTGACTCAACACCCTCCAACCAAACTGCTGCTAAAAAGCCCATTTTGTTATTCAATGAATCAATCTTTAAAAGAATTTTATGCAGTAGATCTGAAAAATTATACGGCAAAAAGTTATATTATCAAAAACATGACCAATATTTTTTATTTTTTATTGTTATTTTTTTAACCACTCAAAGCTGGCATAGTGGCAAAAGGGTTTGTGGCTATCACTCTAAAATGTTTGAGGTCTCACATTCAATTCTTGCTAGGTGCGAACCTTGAAGTGACCACACCAACCTCCTGCAAAAGGAGAGCTTTATCTAGTTTGAGTATGTGTGATGATGGTTTCAAACCCATCTGACAATGTGTCGAAAACCAATAACCTTATATTATCCCTTCAAACTCTAATTTAATACCAACATATTATCCTATCAAAACCCAAAAAAAAAATGTTATTATCGTGATCATGTTCCCCGTCAATTCGAGATGGATGTACGATTGTTATAACACATCCAACGAGGGTGAAATTAAAGGAAAATAATTATTTTATGTAAAACTTTAAAAAGTGATTGCTTTGAATGATTGTGGTGTGAGTCATGGTGGTTTAGGGATTGTTTTTATTTTTGGGTGTTTTTTTGAAGACGCTGATGTTGGTGTGTGTATATGTTTTGAGTTTATTGTTGAAAGATGATGATCATGATATTGGTACGTTTTGATTTTTGGTGGTTTTGGTTTTGTGATTTTGGTTGGTTTTGTTTGGGGATAAGATGAAAGAATGAAGAAAAGAATAATGAAGAAGATAAAGTAGTTGGGATTTATTGTGGGATGGCTTATGAATATAAATACTCCTTTCATCTCGTAATTATTGTTCACCGATAAAAAATACATAGTTTAAGAAAAACGTTATTATTATAGATTTATCTTATACTTTTTGCACAATTATAGTTTTACTCTTAACCAATTAATTTATAACTTCTTTGAAGTTTGTAATTATTACCTCAAGTGAGGGTGATACGGTAAACTTAATCTAATTTTCTTATCTATTTTTGAAAGTGGACAATTAATTTGGGACAAACAAAAAAGAAAACATAGACTATAATTTTGAGACTGAGGTAGTAATATATAATAAAAGAAAAAGAAATAATGAAAGCCAGATATTTTGGTCATTTTTTGCTATTTAACTGGTCAAATTAACGGTCAACGAAAAATTAAACCAAACTTTTTATGGATCATCGGACTTTGAAGTGTATCCATGACTTTTCAAACTAATGGACTAAAATTGAAAGACCCGACAAACCACAATGAACAAAAATGTAGTTAACTCTTTTTTTTCCTTTTTATTACATTTGAGTTTATTGGTTTTAAATTAGTTTGAAAATATGTTTAAAATTAGTTTGTAAAATATTTTGTGTTACTTAAGTTATTTTTTATTTCCATTTCAGTTGACTAAAGCAGTGCTTTTCCTTCAACTTCGACAACTATAGTCGAATTCTTTCTTAACCTAACAAAGTCGACTGTTTTTCTTTATAAACCAAACCCTCATTCATAATAACGAACGATACTCTCCCCTCCTACCTTATCACACACTGATGAACCATATGTTGTTAACTCTATTATCGACCTCATTCCTCTTAAAATTGATGTGGAGAAAGCTAATTATGCCACTTGGTGTTAATTCTTTAAGAATCACTGTGATGCACATCATTTGTGAATATACAAGTTCTTCTATGAAGGATCTTCCTTATGCTTTGTTTGCTGAGTTTCGATACAGTTTGAACGTTTGTTCCCCACTCATTTCAACTGCGGGAGGCCGTTAGAGGATTTATTAGTATTAGTTTTTTATTAGTATTTGTATTAGATTATGATTGATATAGTATAATCTTAAGATCTTGTCTTAAAGGTATAAATATGAGACACATGTAATCTCACATTATCAATTATCAATTAATTAATGAGTCATGGTTCACGTTTATGACCTAAGTTATTATTTACATAATTACCTTTATATGTTTACTAATAGTATACAATGTTACTAGTTTATATCTGTAATTGATCAACTGAAAATAGGTTGGAGAATCAAGAAGTGGGGAATACTCAAATGTTCCCGAGCTAAAGGCACAATGGTTCTATAGGTTTCTTCATAGTACATACATTTGGCATAAGATTACACATGGGATCCTACTATATATCCTCGGCGGATTTTCGTATTTAGCTTGGGGAATGGTAAATAATCGTATTAATTTTGGTATACAGATAATATATATATTTTGATTTTATTATACGAGTCCATTTTTAAAATTTTATGAAGTAAATTTATACAGGGGATGGGAGAGGTGGTGATTAACCACTCCACTTATTTCTTAAACTCCGTGTGCCATACATGGGGTGAGAGGCCATGGAACACTTCAGACACTTCCACAAATAACTGGTATTGTAGATTAGTTCTTGAAAAACATGATAGGATGCTTGTTCCATATTCAAGACTCAAGATAACTCAGATAATTAATATATTGTTAATTACTATTATAATAGGTGGGTCGCTATTTTAACATTTGGAGAGGGATGGCATAACAATCACCATGCTTTTCCAAAATCGGCTAGGCATGGAATCGAATGGTGGCAATTCGATGTGTCATGGGAGATAATAAAGTTTCTAGAGACTATTGGATTAGCTACGGATATCAAGTTACCAACCAAGGCCGACAAAGAGAGATTGAAGGTGCGTTTGGAAACACCAAACAAACGAAGTGCAAGTAGAATGAAAGCTCTTCAGGAACTATGAATGAACATATATATGTAAGTGTGTTTGTACGTACGTGGTACGCACATGTGACCACACACATGTGGGTAGTTGTCTAGACTAGTGATAGTCATAATTATCCCTATTACTATTAAGTCATGTATGTCTGTAACACCTTCGTTTCATGAGTATCGAATAAACCTACCTAATTATATATTAACTTGATTTAATAACAATTCTACTATACACCATTTATTGTCTTAACATATTGTCAGATTTCTGTTATTTATTGTGTTCGGACTTCGGAGTTTGGAAGGACCCTGACTTACTGTCTATGGTTACATACTTTGTTGAGTTGATATAATGAGGGCGCGTTCAAGTGAGAAGGCTAATTTTTATGAGAAGAAAAAAAATGATTTTAGCCTTCCATCTATCCCCTCCTTTTTTTAATCTAAAGGCTTAGATTAAACCACAAATTACATTAAATTTGCTAAGGGTATTTTTGTAATCTAAACTCGTATATAATTAAAAAAAACACAGATACCACACACCTAACGTGAATAACAAACACTATCCTCTCCATAACACTGCCGTCACAACCACCTTCAAATAACCAGCACAACTACCACTACACCGCCGGATACCACCGTCCAAACCACCACTACACCAATCAACTATAACACAAACCACCATTGAAGGACCAATCGTCGTCGTCTCCATAGCACCACCTTTCTGTCACTAATTTGGAGGTTATTAGGTTCAAATTGGTTCTTCAAAAGGTTAAATGTTTACACTTTCATCACTTGTAATCCGTGTTCAGTTTGACGATTGCTTGTAATATTTGTATATTTAATACTTTAATCGTTATCATTGCAGCAAATTGATTCAATTTTATAATGCATATCAACTGTTTGATGAAATGCCTCAACCAAATATTACGCAAGATGTGAACTTTATTGGTTGATTCATTGTTTTAGTAGTCTTGATATTACTTACAGTTATCCTTTCTTAATTATAGATTAAGTTTTCACTCAACAAAGGTAACGGCAAATGACTTCGATTAGCAAATTTACATCTACGAGTATTATAAGATGTATGAACAACCTCGTCACATGTGAAAATATACGTCTCGTAGCTTTGTAAGATGTGTGAACAACTTCCTCACATATGAAAGTATGTATCTCGTAGATTTTTAAGATGTGTAAAAAACATCTTCACATGTGAAAATTTACGTCTTGTAGCTTTTTAAGATGTGTGAACACCTTGGTCACATGTAAAAATATGTCTCGTAGCTTTTTAAGATGTGTGAAAACATCTTCACATGTGAAAATATAAGTCTTGTAGCTTTTTAAGATGTGTGAACAACTTTGTCACATGTGAAAATATATGTCTCGTAGCTTTTAAGATGTGTGAAAAACATCTTCACATGTGAAAATATACGTCTTTTGGCTTTTTAAGATGTGTGAACAACTTCGTCACATGTGAAAATATGCATCATATAGCTACTACTAGTTGAAAATATGGATTTGAGGTTTCTTGTTAGATCTAAGCAGATAGTAAAATTCGACTGGTTTCTTTGCATGTGTTATATGTATCACAATGCCTGTTTAATGCCTGTATGATAAAACGGCATGTAAAACTTATCATCATATGTTACTCAGTATTTAATATTGAATAAGCTAATACAAGTTATTGATTAGATGCAACTTGTCAATATATTCTTGCATCTGGGTCTGTTAGAATAGCCAAAAAGAGACGCAAGGGAAATCAGATTTAGGATCCTATCTCCCCTCATTAAATCACCAAGACATAATGTCTTATCCTTTTTTTGCAAATACTTCACAATTTAAGTTACACCACCATAATTGCATTGATTAAATATGATTTATGTATGTATGCTGAACTTAGGCATCATGCAGTATCATTGATTCTTGTTATTTGACGACTTATTTCATTCTTACAATTGCGTGTACCACATTGTCTACTCATCTTGTTCTGAATATGACATGAACCTGCTTGATAATGAAAATAATAGAAAATTATAAGATAGATGTTAACATTAGATTCACCCTTATAACACAAAATCCGGAGGTATGGTAAAATGAAAGAGATGATTAGCCATTAAAATAAAGAGAAAAGAAAGAGATATGAGAAGTTTAAGTGTGTTAGAGAGAAAAGAGAAAAACACACACATTTACACTTTTACAAATGTGAACTTCTACCCCTCCATGGAAGTATGGAGGGGGTATTTATAGTCCCGGGCTTGACTAGCTAAACTAACCCGACACGACTATAAATGATAAATGTAATTCCGGATTAGTCACCATATTTTAGGGCATAGTGACAAAATTCGTGTGTCACTAAATTGTCCATATGCACATGTCTTTAATGATGCAGTTAGCGACAATTTTAGGTTGTTACAAAACTGTTGCTGGAACATTTAAAGGATGTGTTGACTTTTCACCAAAGGGTGTGACTTTTCATTAAAAGTCATACATTTTCCCTTTAACCATCATTAAGTTTATATATACTTATAAACACAATTTGGTCTTCTAAGAAGAACATCTTCATATCATAAACAAACACAACAAATTATCCTATGTTTTACTCTTTTTCTTTTACCTAGAATTTGAGTGTTTATTCTTGTCTTATCCCTATATAAATTTCTTGTAACCCAAGGCAATTAATAGGGTAGAAATGTTGTATCAGGAAATTGGATTATACACGATTCAAGAAATTATCGACAATCTATGATTATCAAACCCGAAATACCAACAAATTGATACAATATTCTCAAAGTGATGATCAAGGTTTTGAATCTGTGTATAGACATGAATTCAGATTCGCAAAAATTAAACAAGTTTGACGAAAAAGGATTTTGGAGATGAGTATAACATATAAAAGAAAAAAAGTTTGGACTGTTATGGTGGAAACTGATGCAAATCGTGAAACAAAGACTTGATTCGGTCATGTACTTACAAGTATGCAATTCTTATTCATATCTGTTAATATGAGATGCATGACACTATATTAGAATATTAAATATATGGTAAATTTACATGATCACAATTCATGATTTTAAAGATCCTTAAATTTAATACTCATGGTTACGTGAATAGAACTTCATAACCATATTAAATTGATCATAAGTGGTATGTTAAGAGAATTAAAAATCTAATCGGAACAACTGTGTTCATGAATTAGATCTCTTAATGAAAGATGAGTGTAATAATCTCATATATGCCAATCAAGGAAGTATGGGTTACTTGTTAATCGTTGTTGTATAAGCATGCATGCGGATTATAAGAAAATATAATTTTCTAGATTTTACCGGTAACAATGAAACCATGAGTAACCGTTATTTGATATGTTGAAACAATATCGAAATATATATATTTGATTGAGGAACTCGCGAGTGCAACATGTGGGTAACCACAAATGTGGATGATCATAATTTCCAGTATACTCCGTATATGTGTATTGGAATTCTACGTAATGTTGACTATTATCATGTTTGGCGGTTAATTTAGTGTGCCGAAGGACTGGATCATGACAATAACATCGGTTGGATGTTTGGCATGATTTCATCTCGAGTGGATGTGTATTATACGGACTCAAATTGCCAGTCATAAATATATGTGTTTAATATGAAAATTTTAATGCAATATATTTGATTAGGAAAAATGTTAGATTGCTTCAGAGTTTATGCATGAAATATAATAAACGGCAGTTTCCATTCTCGGTAAAATTTGCATTCGGAAAACTGTTGAGTTTTGTATTATAATTTAAAATCTAGTGGCAAATTTTGCATAACCTCTTTAAAGATTGACAAATGAAGTCTGATGTATAATCTAGTAAACATGTAGATTTGCCTTGAAGTTTATAAAATTCACTTTGTGATATGTGGACTGTTAATGTGATCTGATCAGGTAAGTTCATTCATGAAATTAAAATGACTTCATGAGACTTAATTTGGATTTTGTTTTCTGTGTTTGCCTCATAACATAAAATGGATGACCATTGGAAGAACTTATGTGTAGTATAAAGTTAGAATGGTTGACACATGACATGCCTCATGCGTAAGATTTGAGAAACATGGTAAATTGTTTCGAAGTATAGATGTGTATTTGGCTGGAATGCTATTCCTGTTTCTTCTCGAAACCAACAACTTACACACGCATGAGACTAATATATGTTTTAATATGGGTTCTGTTTATGATGTGTTTTCATAAAATAGAAAAGAAATGATCGTTTGTGAACCAAGTTTACTTGTGTTTACAACAGTGACCCTTGGTTCGCTTTGTTTTAATGTTGAATCGATGCAACTGATTTTCTGAAACTGAAAAGTTATTATATCGATTGGAAAGAAGCATTGGCATTTGTAAACCAAGTAATTACCTACTTGACCAAGCCATTGCTTGTTGTTTAGAATACAACAGGGATCCTTTAAGTATTATACGGATACATTGATGTGTGTTGAATTAGCGATCAAGAAGAATATACATATGTAAGTATTGGATTTTATACTTGTGTAGGTGTAATGTCTTGGGATCAAAGGAGTATATCGTACAACTTATTCAACTATATCATCATGATTCGTTGTTTTCTTGTTTAAAAGAAGTATAATATAGTTAAGTGACTTGTTAATAAATATTGAGTTATGTTTAAAAGTCAATACTATTATGTTCTATGCATTATAATAGTGAAACCAAACTATTGTTAGTATACCATTTGACGAAGTGGTTGGCTAAGGACTAAGTAAATAAGTCGGATATAGGGATGAAATAAAAGTCCGTTTTAATTTTCTAATGGTGAGACACCCAATTCCCTTCTAATACAACGTTAGAAGCTGAATTCAATGCGGAAAGCTCACACTTAGATATTGGAACACATATTATATTATCCCAAGGATTGTGTTCAGACCTGCAAGATAAAGAGGTTGAAGTTTATCTTCTTAATAGTTCTTTTGAAAAAGTGCAACGCAGGGCATGATTAAAAGAAAATACCTATACGAGTATGAAGTTTTGCCGCTTCAAGAAGCTTGGTCTTGGCTTTGTATATACTCACGAATGGATATGGACGCATGGTTGTAAAGCGTCAAGTTCAAACATTGGAGAAATGTAGAAACTCGTGTGTATATTATCTTCGAGTATTCAAACGAGTTGATGGGTTCAATCCGTAGGACACCCTGATTCTCGAATATTTGGAATGCGTAATATACTATGTGAAAATTCAATCTCTAAAACATTTTCATTTATGCACGAGTTTGATCTGTTTTGATTAATTGGGAAATTAAGGATTACACTAAAATGGGGGAGGATTGTTGGTGATTTAAGTGTCATCAATCATTTTTTGTGTAATGGTGATTTATCCGAGACCAAATGGATTTCAAGTTACGTTATAATACGAGTTCGGAGGTGTGGAGTGCACGCTTGTATAAACTAATTAACTTGATTTCGGGTATGAAAAATGGAAAAGGTTGTTAATGTAAGTCAAGGGAAATTTACTGACAGAATTCGTGTGCCATAGTGACAGAATTCGTGTGTCACTAAATTGTCCATATGCACATGTCTTTAATGATGCAGTTAGCGACAGTTTTAGGTTGTTACAAAACTGTTGCTAGAACATTTAAAGGATGTGTTGACTTTTCACCAAAGGGTGTGACTTTTCATTAAAAGTCATACATTTTCCCTTTAACCATCATTAAGTTTATATATACATATAAACACAATTTGGTCTTCTAAGATGAACATCTTCATATCATAAACAAACACAACAAATTATCCTATGTTTTACTCTTTTTCTTTTGCCTAGAATTTGAGTGTTTATTCTTGTCTTATCCCTATACAAATTTCTTGTAACACAAGGCAATTAATAGGGTAGAAATATTGTATCAGGAAAGTGGATTATACACGATTCAAGAAATTATCCGGACAATCTATGATTATCAAACCCGAAATACCAACAACTTGTATTCTTTCCCTGTACAAAATAAAGAAGTCTCGTACGTGTTTTATTTCAGAATTTTCAGAGTCACTACATGAAATGGGGACCTGTTTGACTGACAAAACTATTGTTGATGCAGATGGTGAAAGCGGTACTAAGAACTTTTTGGTTGTTTCTATCCTGATGTATAGCCTATTTACTCATTACTCATTATCATATGTTTAATATTCAATTCATTGTCTCTGCAGGAAGAGTGTTATCAACTTTAGGAAATATACAATCAGAACTCTGAAAAATTATCGATGATTATGTAAGTATGTTGACGGTGCTATGTCTATGTTATTCTCTCCTGATACCAGTGACTTATTCCTCTTAATATTTTAGCGTTCTTACATGATTGTGACAATTACAAATCCGTCAGTCTTTGCTCTCCGAGCTGCTGAAAGTTGAGGTTTGTCTTTCTGGATTCGTATACTATTAAGTATTAACTATTGTTATCCATATGTTTTATTTTCTCCATTCAGTTACTAATTATATTGTCTTTATATTACCGATGCAGGAGATGAAACTTCAATGTGATGAAAAAAGGTATAAATTTTACTTTTTGCTCCATATAAACATTTTTGTTGAAGTAAACCATTATTGACACATAAATTTCAAAGAGGCGTGCGAGTACATGATGTCACAACACAAAGAGAAAGGAAAGTTGAGAAGTGAAAAAGGTGAAACTTTAGCTGGACAAAAGCTACAAGAAGCTCAAGATGAGTATAATGAAGTGGCTAGACTATGTGTATTTCGGGTAAAATCACTCAAGGAGGGACAATTTCGTAGTCTTTTGACACATGCCACTCGTCATCATGCTGCACAGGTGCCATTCACATTCAGAGGTGACAAAACGACGGGTCAAATGGGCCAGAGTCAAAACGGGTAATCTTAGTACTGGTTAGAATGGGTCAGGTTGACCCGAAATACTTGTAGTCCTCGATTTTTAAATTGCTAGAATTAGTTAGTGTCTAAAATGTTGAAATATGATTACAAAAGATAAGTTATATAAGTAATAATCTAGTGTTTTTAGATCAAATTTTTGTTTAGTAAAAATATATTTAGATAAAGCTAAGTGGAGGTCTTTTGCATAAAGAATACAGTTTGGATAGATTCGTGATATTTTGAAAAGGTTTAGCTTACTACTTTTATTCTGTATAGTGATATTTTTGTTCTCCTATATAGTTGGTGTCACTGCTAGATTCGTGACATCTTTATTTGCGAGAATTTTAACATCTGTTATCGTGGCTTGATTGACAGTATCCTTTAAAAGTATTTGTTCACAACATATATGGGAGGATGTTGGTGCTAATGACAAGAAATTTGTATACTGTCTGATTGTAAACTTTGAAGCAGACGTGAATCATGTTTATGAATAAGGGTCTTGTAATTCATCTCTAACCCTTGCTAAAGTGATGTTGTTGCAAGAGCAGCAGATCATGGGTGATCATGGCAACTCCGCTTCATTAATGAGGGATATGTCAAAGAAGTCTTCTTCATCGGTAGCAGGCACAAGTGAAGGACATGCACATGGACATGGATATGGTACAAAGGAATTTGATGGGTGCACCCTCCTTCATCTTGCGTGTGAAACTGCAGATGTTGGGATGATTGAGCTATTGTTACAATATGGTGCCAATATAAATGTTTTCAGTTCGAGAGGGCGACACCACTCCATCATTGAATCCTCAGTGGAAAAGCTGCATGTGCAAAGATGCTTCTTACAAGGTAACCTTTGAGATATATGTTCTACACATTCTCTATTGTAATAGGGCATTTCTGGTATGTAATTTTTTTCTCGTAAATTGCAGAGGGGCTGATCCTCAAGCTGAGAATGGTCCAGGTAAAACAGCATTGGAGCTTGCAATAGAATCACATTTTAGGGACAATGAGGTGTTAAATTTGATATCCAACTCGAATGGGTAACATGTGTAATTAGATGTGATACCCAAGCAGTCGAGTGATAAATGACGAGCCTTGAATAGCTCGGCCGAAAGTGAAGGAAGAACAAAAATACCCTTTGGCGCTGTTGTGAGGAACAACTTCCTTGTTGTTAGTATGCACCTTTTCTATCTTGTGATATTTGATTTGTAAGCTATTTGTGATTTACGTTAGCAGGGTCTATGGGTAAGCTGTTTATGAAGGACGAGTTCCATATGCACCAGAGAAATGATTATTAAGGTCCACATTCTATCTATGAAAAAAATTCTTTTGTTGTTGTTGGTTTAGGCATGGCTCACAATTTAAGCATGTGCTTGTGGGTTAACACGGTGAAGGTTAGGATTAGTGTCATGTTTACATCAATTCAAGGTGTTAATGTTAAGTTCTCTAGGTCGAGTCGTGTAACATGTTTACTGGTGACTGGTTGATATATGGCGCGTGTTGTTCGTGGATTAATAATTTGATGAGCGGCTATGATTAATCTGGTAGGTGGTCATCAGGTGAACAACTTTGATATCACTGATGGGTCTTTAAAAGGTGGTTGCGTGGGTCAGTGTTTTGTGATTTTTTATGGAATACATGATGGTTTCTTTTTTGTGTAATAGGTTGTTGCAGATCCTTCTTTGGGTTTGAAGCAAAGATCGCTTGTTACAGATTTTGCACGTGCTCTTGAAAAAGCTAAGATGATGCGTTTTTGATGGAAAAAGTGGCAATTTCTAATGCATTCAACCGAGTCGCGTTGCCAGTCACTTCTATATTCATCATCTTAGTGTGAGACATACAATGAGATGTTGAGGCGCCATATTAGTTATAATGAGGTAACAAAGTCTTGTCCATTTTCTTGCATAATATCTCGGTTAAGTTTCAATGATAAGTATAAATATGCTCATAAAAGATGACCTGCTTGGTTCCATTGTTCAGTGCTTGTTAGTATAGGGAGTTAAATCTAACCTTTTTTTTCTTAGAGTTAGTCTTTTGTAGTACATCTGTTTGTTATTTGATTTTTTATTTATTTTAAATGCATAGTTTGCAGGTTGAGCTTGAATATTGCTGTGTGAAGTGAGTGAATCTTCGTAAACAGAAGACGATGCATAAGGTTTGGGTTCACGGGAAGTGTAAACAGAAGGCTTATCGGGTTGTGTTAAATTGGGTTAAAAAATATTGTTTTGACCCGAACCTGATAACTTGATAGTGTAATTGGGTTGGGTTAGATATTTTATGTTATCGGGTCATCGCGATAAGACCCGTTATATAATTTGATAAATCTGACTGTAATGCTTTCGGTTGGGCAGCTTCAAAAGCTAAAAGTGGAACCTGTGCTTTTACATTACCTCTCCCAGATTGACATGCATGTAGGAAACTAGGAATATACAATATACTCATAAGTCATACGGCAACTGATCGTAGTAGTAAAATACTCCGTAGCATTTTGATAATATATGTAGACGTACAAGAGTTAGAGGCAGTTTAGAAAATTTGTTGCTAGCATTAAACATTAGATATGACAATATGTGTTAAGTAATGTATCAAAACGGAAAGAGTGCTGCTTTTCACAACTTTAGCTTAGGTAGTACCCAACAATAGCAACACTAGAAGCTAAAACTCGTTATTCGTTAATTAGTCGACTTATAAAAAAAGCAAACACCGGAATAGTTAAGTCCATGGCTGACGAATCAATCATTATTTACATTTTATAAAGTTATATAGAACACAATCAACACATAATGTAAAGAAGACTGGTAGACACTTAAGAATCCAAGGTGGACTATTTTAGTCATTCAGAAGCTAGCTTACCATTTCCCTCACAAGTTGGACTATTTTAGTCATTCAGATACTCTGTCGTTACTAGTCTCACCTGATAACCCGAATCACTGGACCCGACATAACCCGACCCGAATACAACCGAAATCGGGTTTGGTTGCGGGTTAGTTTTAAAAAACAAAACGTGACCCGATAAGACCTGATAACCCGGCTCGATAACACCCCTAGTCGAATATCTGACCAGTAAGCAGTAATTTGGCTTGTTTGACCCGTCTCTATTCCATAGAACTACAACAACTTTCTTATGTGCCAGAGGCTCAGCCCACGCCTGCTTTTTATTTAAATTGTGATAATTAGATAGTTCCAAATGAACTTCCAAACACCTTAACATGAAGGATGAGAGAATTGTTACCTCCAAATCGCCATTTTTCTTAACCTTTTTTCCTTGAACTCCAAGTGCATCCACATCAGGATGTGAGAGCCAATGAGTAAATTTCAGAAATTTAATAGGTATAAACGAGCTATTATGTATTGTGTTATTACACTGACCTTATTAACCGTCATAACTTCTTTATTAAGAGGTCTATCTGACATTTATTTGCTCATTGATCGGGCATCACAGCCAACCAGTAGACATGCGTAGAAAAATGTCAATCTCTCATCGACTTTTTCTATATAAAACCTACGTATTAAATATACTGGTATGTTGCAATAAAAAACTGTTACTATTATACATCAATGTGTATACCTTTGCTAATGCCCAAATGCTAAAATATTTGATTTGATGGTTTGCTGTCTTTGGGAGATAATCAACTGCCGAATATTTCATTGAAACAAATTCAACAACATTTCGCTCAATTGTTTCCAGTTATCATGGCAAACTAGTTCTTGCATCAATACAGGTAACTAAAATAAGACCATTGTATTTGCTCTTAATATCCTGGCCAACCCACTGTTGTTTTCTTTGTGGTCACTTTTGAAGAGCTAATGTACATCTATATATCTACAGTGTCCAAACCCAGACTTCGATAAACCGGAACATAGGTGGAAAAGGGTGCAGCGTTCACTAATCGAAGCCATTGAGGATATGCTTTCCTCATATGGAAAGGTAAGAGTTCCATTAGAACCGCTGGTATTACTAAACTTCTTTTTTAGTTTTAATATGTGCTCTTGCTTACTAGACGTCGAACATAATATCAGCTGCCAACTCTCATGGTCAAATTATATGACATGAATTATGGATAATGTTTTGAACCGCTAATTTTGTGGTCTTGTTGATATGTGTTGTTGAAACAGGTGTTTCTTCAAACTGATATAGAAGCTGTTTCGTTGAGGATGAAACAACAATCTCTAATTATGGCAATGGGAAGTTTACCGCTAATCACCAAGAAGAATGATTCGTGGAAAACCTTTTTGGAGTTAAGTCAGATTGAGAACAACACGTTCTGGGAAGTGGGGCTCCAATGTACAGATTGATGCTCTCGGAATAAACAACTTAATATATTTTTTCAGTGGTTGATGCTTGAATAATCTTTGTAACAATAGCTCCTATAGGTAATTGAACATTATTCATACACGAAAAAAGAATGCTCATGTATATGTATTTTCTTGTAAATACAGTTTATCCGCGAAGAAAAAAATATATAAATGTATGTGTATTTACTAGGTAAGAAAGTTAAGTCACACGCGAAGACAAAAAAATATAAATCTACGTGTGTTTACTTGTAAAAAATGTTTATCCACACTCGAAGAAACAGATATATATGCCACTTACAGGTGTAAATGTATTGATAATGAAGAAAATGTATTCACGTTCTATATAAATGTACGTGTGTTTACTAGTAAAGAAAGTTTATTCGTACAAGAAGAAAAAAGTATATAACGCCAAGACTTAACGAAAAACTTTGTAATTTTATTTAGTCATACTTTATTAAACAAACTAAAGCACAAACACATATGGATGTCTTTTCTCTTGAAAGCGTGTCGTACAAGTTTCGGTTATCTTTCGTTTACCTAAGACGCGTCATTTATTTAGGTCGCGTGTAGGACCTTTCGGCTTTATTTCTTCCTCGTTGATTATCGATTCACCACTTGCTTAAGGTGAGTTCATAGCCCCACGTTTTACCGATTTTCAAATGCTTTATACTTTGGGGTGAGAAACATTGTTTGCTTTTAAAATTGGACACAAGTTCTTAACGTGAGTTTTACATGTTTATGTGTTGCCTAAGTTTGCTTACAAACCACTATTGCCCGAACTATCATGAACCGTTAGTCACCTATGGCCAATTGGATTGGTTAAGTGAGCGCGAATGCGTAAATAGATCTATTGGGACTAATTATCCCTATCTGCTTTGGTTCCACTTAACAAAGAACAAACGGATATATGTCATGTCGATGTGCGTTGTGGTGGTCTTTGGTTTGGGACACCAGTTAGGGCAGGAATACTATGTGGCGTGATACGATATGCCCTGTTGTTATTAGCATCGGTGTCATGAGCTTAGCGTAACAGTAAATACTTTTATGTGATGTTGTATCTGTTATAGTAGTCGCATACGTTTTGAAATCTTGTGGTCCACTCTTGTATTAACTTAAACCTATGAATTCACCAACATTATGTTGACGTTTTAAACATGTTTTCTCAGGTGCTTAGCTTGGCTTGATTCTTGATGCTAAATGGAGTCTATGTGCTATGTGACTTCGCCGATTTCAAGACTTATCTATTTATATACTCGTTGTCATTATCAAACTTTGTTATGCTTCCGCTACATCTAACTTTCTTATGACTGGTTGTAAAACTTAAATTAATTTTCTTTATGCAACGAGTACAACTATTTTTTAAACGTCCATGATTAGTGATCGTTCTTTATTGCTTTGTGTTCGGATTGTTATGACGTCACGCCCTCGAACACGTATTTCGTCCAGGCCCCGTCTGGGGGTGTGACAATTAGATATCAATATCTCATATTTTTCACTTCTAATAAAAAAATACGCTAGTAAGATAAAAGGCTTAATCATCGCTCATAAGTTGCACGTGTGAAGATATTCCAACAAAACTTAAATAATCGTCTAATAAACATGAATATCTGATATTTTTTCATTTCTAATATAAAAAATACGCTAGTCTTATCAAAGTTTCAATATTTGCTTATAATTTGCACGAGTGAAGATATTCCTCCAAAACATAAATAATAGTCTATTAAACATCAATATCTCCTATTTTTGCACTTCTAATATAAAAAAATACACTAGTAAGATAATAGTTTCAATCCTTACTCATAATTGGCACGCGTGAAGATATTCTCACAAAACTTAAATAATTGTCTATTAAACATCACTATCTCCTACGTTTGTACTTCTAATATAAAAAAACCGCTAGAAAGATCAAAGTTTCAATCCTTACTCATAACTTGCACGTGTAAATATATTCTTACAAAACTTAAATAATTGTCTATTAAACATCAATATCTAATATTTTTACACGTATAGTATAAAAAATATGCTAGTAAGATACAAGCTTATATTATCACTCATAATTTGCATGTGTGAAGATACTCTTACAAAATTTAAATAATCGTCTACTAAACATTAATATCTTATAATTTTGCACTTCTAATGTAAAAAATACGCTAATAAGAGTAATGTTTCAACCTTTTCTCATAATTTGCACACGTTAAGATATTTTTGACAAAACTTAAACAATCTTTTATTAAATATTAATATATCATACTTTTGCAACTTCTAGTATATAAAATACACTAGTAAGATGAAACCTACAATCCTTGCTCATAATTTGCAAGTGTGAAGATATTCTTACAAAACATAAATAATAGTCCATTAGATATCAATATCTCATATTTTTGAACGTCTAATATAAAAAGTGCGCTAGTAAGATCAAAGCCTCAATCATCGCTCATAATTTGCACGTGTGAAAATATTATTACAAAACTTAAATAATCGTCTATTAAACATGAATCTCTCATATTTATACACTTTTAATCTAAAAAATACGCTAGTACGATCAAAGCTTCAATATTTGCTTATAATTTGCACGAGTGAAGATATTCTCACAAAACTTAAATAATTGTTTATCAAACATCAATATATCGTATTTTTGCACTTCTACTATAAAAAATACGCTAGTAAGATACTCATAATTTTCACACGTGAATATATTCTTACAAAACTTAAATAATCGTATATTAAATATCAATATGTCATATTTTTACGCTTATAGTATAAAAAACGCTAGAAAAATTAAAGCTTCAATCATCACTCATTATTTGCATGCGTGAAGATATTCTTACAAAATTTAAATAATAATCTACCGAACATGAATATCTCATAATTTTGCACTTCTAGTATAAGAAATACGCTAGTAAGTGCAATGTTTTAATCCTTGCTCATAATTTGTACATGTAAAGATATTCTTACAAAACTTAAATAATCGTCTATCAAACATTAATATCTCATATTTTTACATTTCTATAATAAAAAATACTCCTATAAAATCAAATCATCATTTCTTGCATATAATTTGCACGTGTGAAGATATTCTTACAAACTTAAATAATCGTCTATTAGATATCATATCTCATATTTTTGCACTTGTAATATAAAAAAACACGCTAGTAAGATAAAATCCTCAATCATCGCTCACAAGTTTCACATGTGAAGATAAAACAAAAATAATCGTCTATTAAACATGAATATCTCATATTTCTTGCAATTCTAATATAAAAAATACGCTAGCAAGATCAAAGTTTCAATATGTGCTTGTAATTTGCACGAGTGGAGATAGTCTTACTAAACATAAATAATTGTCTATCAAACATCAATATCTCCTATTTTTGCACTTCTAATATAAAAAATACGCTAGTAAGATCAAAGTTTCAATTCGTACTCATAATTTGCACGCATGAAGATAATCTTACGAAACTTAAATAATTGTTTATTAAACATCACAATCTCTTATTTTTGTACTTCTAATATAAAGAAATCGCTAGCAAGATCAAAGCTTCAATCCTTACTTATAACTTGCATGCGTGAATATATTCTTACAAAACTTAAATAATCGTCTATTAAACATCAATATCTAATATTTTTACACTTATAGTATAAAAAATACGCTAGTAAGATCAAAGCTTCAATCCTAGCTCAAAATTTGCACATGTGAAGATATTTCAAAATTTAAATAATCGTCTACTCAACATGAATATCTTATAATTTTGCATTTTTAGTATCAAAAATACGCTAGTAAAAGCAATGTTTCAATCCTTTCTCATAATTTGCACGCGTGAAGATATTTTCACAAAACTTAAATAATATTATATTAAATATCAATATATATCATATTTTTGCACTTCTAGTAAATATATTGCTTTGCACGTGTGAATATATTCTTACAAAACTTAAATAATCGTCTAATAAATATCAATATCTCATATTTTTCCACTTCTACAACAAATATACGCTTGTAAGATCAAAGCCTCAATCATTGCTCATAATTTGCACGTGTGAAGATATTCTTACAAAACTTAAATAATCGTCTATTAAACATGAATATCTAATAATTTTGAACTTCTGGTATAAAAAAGACGCTAGTAAGAGCATTGTTTCACTCCTTGCTCATTGTTTGCACGCGTGAAGATATTTTCAGAAAACTTAAATAATATTCTATTAAATATGAATATATCATATTTTTGCTTTTCTAATATAAAAATGCGCTAGTACGATCAAAGTTTTAATCCTTACTCATAAATTGCACGCGTAAAGATATTCTTATAAAACTTAAATAATCGTGTATTAAACATCAATATCTTTTATTTTTATACTTCAAGTATAAAAAAACCGCTAGTAAGATCAAAGTTTTAATCATTGCCCATAATTTGCACGGGTGAAGATTTTATATAACTTGAATAATCGTCTATTAAACATCAACATCTCCTATTTTTGCACTTGTAGCATATAAATATGCTAGTAAGATCAAAACTTTAGTCTTTGCCCATAATTTGCACGTGTAAAGATATATTTTTACAAAACTTAAAAAACCGTCTATTAAACATCAATATCTCATATTTTTGCACCTCTAGTATAAAAATACGCTATTAAGATCAAAGCATTTATCCTTGCTCATAATTTTTACGCGTGAAGATATTCTTGCAAAACTTAAATAATCGTCTATTAAACGTGAGTATATCTTATTTTTGCACATCTAGTATTAAAAATACGCTAGTACCATGACTCGCGTATTCTTACTCCTTTTTATATATAGATAAATATAAACAAATATAAATATATAACAAGGATCAAAATTCGCAAAATCAATAAAATCGGAAGTAGTATAGAGTGTTTCCGGGTCGTTATGTCCCAACGAGGCTTGAATGGAAAATCGAATGACGAGTTGATAATCGATGTTTGAATATGACAGGGATATGATTGGGCACTAAACCTAATAAGCAAATGCACGAAAAGATAAGCAAGAAAAATAAGCTAGAGCAGGCATAACGGCTAGGAATGGTAAAAATACTTAAAACTTTTATCCTAAGACACAAATAAGCTCAAATGAGCTTAAGACAAACCAAATAAGCTACACTAACTCTAAATGAGCAAATTCAGCAAGCAATGAAACTAAGTTAAGCAGAAGAAACTCAGCAGTACTAACAACAGTATTAACAGTTTCAACTAACAGTACTAACTTGGAGTTAGTACTGCTAGCTTAAAGTTAGTACTGCTAGCTTTAACAAACACAACGAAACAAGAAATAAGCAATTATGCTTAAAACAGATATTTAACTACCCCTAATAAGCACTTAGGCATGAGAATAAGCAACTAGATTAAACTAAAATGGCAAATAAGCTAAAAAACTACAATCTGATAAACTATTAAAATTGCTTTGAAAAGGCGAACAAGCTTAAATAATCTCTACTAAAGACAGTAAACGAAAATGGGCTTAATCTACTCTAAAAAGCTAAGGAAATCTTAAATAAGCAGAAATGATAAGCTAATAAGCAATAATGAACCAACAGTACTAACAATCTTAACTATCAGTACTAACTTGGAGTTAGTACTGCTAGCTTTAAGTTAGTACTGCTAGCTTTAAAAATCCCAAAAATAGAACCAGCAGTACTAACTATGGGTTAGTACTGTTTGTTCTAAACACCCATTAAAGTTTTCAAAAATCAATTTTCTTTTTATTTTAAACTGATTTGGTCCTAAATTGTTAAAAACAGATTATCAAGTAACAAAATAAGTCACTTATAAGCAGACTTC
>BQNB010017668.1:31360-69563 GCA_026074375.1 Tanacetum coccineum | reverse complement strand
AGATGAAGTTATCAAATCTAGTAATTCAAGTTTCAAAGATTGAATTTCTACATAAGCACAAATGTAAGAAAAGTGAAAAACCACAACGACAACGAGCTAATATGCTATGAATTCAAATTTGTACGCTAAGAAGATATCAAAAGAAGACCTCACTTAGGGGGAGATTGTTAGAAACACAATTTCACAGTCTAACAAGTGAAGCTCGGTCTTGAAGAAAACTATAGCTCGTTAGTTGGTTAATTAATTAATGTTTAATGATGTAAATGGGTTGTTATGCAAAAAGCCCGCAAAAGCCCAAAAGAAAGGCCCATAGGTCTAACTCCTTTAGTGTATAAATACACTTTGTTGTTATCATTATTAGGAGAGAGAGAGCTAGTCAGTATTTTTTGTTAGAGTTTCTAGCCACCAAAAAGTTTTCTTTCAATCATCAATAAAGTTCTTATTTTCCTGCATCTTGATTCTACACATCATTGTTAAGGTTTGTATGAATGATCATGGAACCTACAATTGGTATCAAGAGCCTTCCAAGATTGATGAATTGATTTGGTTTGTGTTTTTATTTACTTTTGTTTTTCGGAAATTAAAAAATAAAGGGGATTCGAAACTTTTTTTTTGGTTGATTGATTGTTTGTTTTCATTCTTGATTCATAGATGGTTTATGGTTAATCTAATATCATTCAAACCATCTCGTTAGCAATCAACAATCTCGTGATTTTCTTTTGTTTTCTTTTGGTTCGAGAAAAAAATTAACAAAAAAAGGGTGCATTTATTTTTTTTGGTTGGTTCGATTATAACAAAAAAAGAGAAGGGATTTTGGTTTATTGTTTGTGGTTTGAAATATTAAAAAAAAAGGTGTTTTGATTTTTTTTTGTCTGGTTCGATTATAACAAAAAAAAGAGAAGGGATTTTTGGTTTATTGTTTGTGGTTCGAATATACTAAACCAAAAAAAAATAGTGTTTGGTGATTTTTTTTCTCTTTGTGGTTCGAAAAAAAAGAGAGGAAAAAGAAGATTACTCGAGTTGTGTGCTTCGGATCGTATTATTATTACAATTGTTCGTGCTAATCATATTTCTTGTAGCGATCTCTTGGAGATCTACAGGTTATTCGTGGTGCTTTTGCAAGATAAAAGGGTGTTTGGACTCGTTTAGCACACTAGTTATAAACTAGTGTGAATCAAACGAGTTCTTTGTTTGAAGATCGAACCAGTGATTTGTTTAAAGACCAAACAAGACAACACCTTGAAGAACCGAACCAGCAAAACTCCTATACAACCGAACCAGTGAAACCCTTCAACAACCGATCGAGTGCACAACGTGACAACCGAACGAAGTAAATTCTGTAGGAGCCGAACCAGTGAAGTCTTTAGAAACCGAACGAGTCAAAATCCAAGTTGAACCGAACGAGCAAAGTCTTTTGACAACCGAACTAGCAAACAACTTTGGATTATTTCTACAGTCTGATACCAATTGTTAATCCACGATCTAACCCATCTAGGATATAATAACACTGATTGAAACACGCAGCGGAATAATAAAGATCACAATCAATGTTATGAACAAGGTTTACTTTATTCATAAAACACTAATAAACTAACTAGTACATAGATGATTCATGACTCATCTATGACTATCTAACAACTATTACAAAGCACACACACCTTTTAGACGACTCTCATTAGAGAGCTCTATGATTTCTGGATGATCAATACTAGACGCCTACCCCTCTTTATATACTAGAGGGGTTAGGGTTTACAAGACAAGATAAGATCAAATCAAATTAGGAAACTATAAATCAACATTAAATACTATTTGACTAATCTTCAATTAGCATTAATGTTGATCTTTATCTTTTAGCTGAGCATTAAATACTGTTTGACTAATCTTCAATCAGCATTAATGTTATTCCAGCTTTGTCTTGTAGGTCCTCCATCTTTAATATGTTTTGTCATAATCAACTCAAAGTATAATTCCCAACAGGACCGCTCGTCAAGCTTGGCTGAATACGGAAGTCAGGATGCGAACTGAGTATTGTTTGAGTGATAGGAGAAGGTTAGAGTCCGAGTGCAAGAAACAAGCTGATTTTTTGAAGGCTAGAGATGCTGAAGTTGAGAACTTGAAGGCTCAGTTACCACTGAAGGAAACTGAGGCCGCGGAGGCCGCTTGTCTGCGTGCTCAGGTTTCTGCCGCTGAGGCTACAGAGAAAATACTTGCGGATGAAATAGATGCTTTGAAGCAGAGGAATGTGTCTCTTGAGAAGGAAAAGGATTCTCTTGATGGGAAAGTCGCGGAGCTCCAGTCTTCGGTTGCTGCCAAGGATCTTGAGGTTAAGGATTTGAATGTTGCCATGTCTTCCCTTAGGTCTCAGAATGACGGCCTTGTAGATCAGGTTGGCACCCCAAACTTATATGTCTTTCATATTCCTCTCTCTTTTCTCTTATCTGTTTATACTTTTGTCATGATAGGTACATGTGTTGGAGATTACATGTTCCAGCCTCCGTGGTCAGGTTTCAGGATATGAGCGGTTGAAGGAGAAAATTGAAGAGTTCTAAGATGCTTAGATGAACATGATTAATGATAAGGTGGCAAAGCTGGATGCTGATCTTCTGGAGATGGCTCTTTATTTAGGGGAAAAGTTTTACCTTCACCTCCTTAACACTATATCTAGCCGGAGGTGGTTATTGACCTGTGGCGTAAAGCTTGTTGTCACTAAGTGTCTAAATTCACCGGAATATCTTATAGCTTTGGGGTCTGCTATCAGCCATTCTATTGAGAAGGGGATGCAGGATGGACTGTCGGCCGACATTGACCACGGAAAGGCAGGCAGGAGTCTGACGGATATTGTTGCCTATAATCCGGCTGCAGAAGCAGACTATAATTCTGCCCTGCAGAGGCTCCGCGAGGTAGATTTCCCTTTACTTGCCTAACTAAATTCTCACAATGATGCAAGTACTGTGGATATTATGGATTTGCTCTGCCTGGAAGGTCCCCTTGATGATGCTCTTGGGATAAGCAATTTGCAACCTGATGTTGAGCAACTGACACTTCCTATCCACCGTCCTGAAGATCAAGTTGTTCTTAGTGAGACCTCTTTGACATTTGCTTTAAGTGTTGCCCACTCTCGAGTTGAGAAGATTAGGGAGAATGTTGCGGCACATAGGTCAGCTCTTATTGATGTTTGGGTATCGTTAGTTGACCCTTTATCTGTCAAGAACTTGACAGGTGCGGCGAGTACCTCTGGTAGAGTACCCACTGTTGTTGTGGCCATGACTGCCTTATCCACTACTTTTGCTTCCGCAAGCTCCGTTCCTCCTATCACTACGGATGACTATGATATTGTAAATGTGGACGGTCAGGAAGATGTTCGGGGAGATGTTGCTTCTTTCCCCACAGTTGAATTTGAAAAAGAAGAGCTGGATACTACTCTGAAACGTGACTCACCTAGCTGAACTTATCTTGTCATGATGCTTCTTGATGTTTGTTTTGTTATTACTATATACCGCGGCCGTTTGTAGCGGTTCTTGTACTTAGACAGATTTTGTAATACTTTAACATTTCCATTGTTTAAATGCTATTACTGCTAATCTGCTATCTTTTTATACCGCTAGTGATACGTTTTTTTAAATGATAGTCTTGTTTGAATACTTGTGGGTTATTCTCCCGGTACTGGGCTTGCAATACCTCTTATGTACGTTGAGTGAATTATTAGGTTACTCATCTTTTTGTTACACGAAATAACATTTATTGGGTCATGCCCTGTTGCGTGTGCGTCTTACCAATTCATGTAACATTCAAGTAACTTTGCAAAGTAAAAGATAAACGGGAAACTTAAAGTAAAAAGTAAAAGTTTGTGAAGGTAGCTAGGCTTCACTTTTTCATTCATTAAAACTTAAAGGCATTACAATAAGAAAATAAGTTCAGGCAGTGCCCCCTCCGCTGCTTATCTTGCGTGGGAGGGGTGCTTACATTTCATGCACATAGCATTTCTTAAGGTTGCAGACGTTCCATGTTCGCGGCAGGATGTTCCCGTTGCGGTCTCTGAGCTTATATGCTCCTTTGCCTAATGCTTCTGTGGCCCCATATGGTCATTCCCACTTAGGTCCGAGCTTGCTTCCATCTTCTGCATAGCTCGCTTCATTGTTCCGATAAACGAGGTCTCCTGGCTTGAAATTTGTATTGTGAACTCTGGCATTGTAGTATTTTTCCATCTTAGCTTTGCTGTTTGCTTCCTGGATTGCTGCCTGCTCTCTTCTCTCTTCCAAAAGGTCTAAGTTGATTTCCAAAGCCTTATCATTTTTTTATCATGTCAGCTTCTGCAGTTCTCAAGGTTGGCATGCCAATCTCTACTGGAATCACCGCTTCCGTTCCATACGTAAGTGAGAATGGTGTTTCCCCATTGCTTGATTTGATCATAGTACGGTGTGCCCATAAGACATGTGAAATCTCTTCCATCCAATTTTTGCTTCTTTCTTCCAACCTTGCCTTGATTCCTTCACCTAAGCTCCTTTTTTCCCTTTCTACCAAGCCATTGGCTTGCGGATGTTTGACGGAAGCGAAGCATTGGCGGATACATAGCTTTTCACACCAATCTTTGAATGGGTTATCCCTGATCTACTTTCCGTTGTCGGATATTATTTCCCCTGGCAAACCGAACCTGCAAACTATGTTGTCCCATACAAACTTCTTAATTTGGGCTTTGGTTATGGCCGCTACAAGTTTTGCTTCTATCAACTTGGTGAAGTAATCAATTGCCACTATCAGGAACTTGACTTTGCTAGGACCTTCCAAGAAAGGTCCGGCTATGTCAATCCCCTACTTGTAAAATGGCCATGGAGATGTAATGGGGGTCAAGTTCAGCTGCGGGTTCCTTGGCACGAGGCGGTGGACCTGGAAGCTATTGCATTCCCTTATCAATTTACTGGCATCTGCATGCATAGTTGGCCAGTAATACCCTGACCTTAGAGCTTTCACCACCACGGATCTTGGACCGGCGTGCATGCTGTATGACCCCTCATGGATTTCTCTTAAAACATAGTTCGCTTGTAGCGGCCCAACGCACCGTAGCCATGGTCCGAGGAAAGAATTTTTGTACAAGATTCCGTTTGTCACGGCATATCTACCTGCCTTGTGACGTATGGTTCTTGCCTTCCTCTTTTCTTCTGGAAGAATTTCTTCCGTGAGGTACTCGTGGATTAGAGTCATCCATGTGCGTCCTACTTCTTCTACCACCGCCAACACTTCCTTTTCATCTATTGATTTTTCTTTAAGCTCCTTTACAAGTACTTGTTTGCTCAGGTGGACAATACTGGTAGATGTCATTTTGCTTAGCGCATCTGCTTTTTTGTTCTCTCCTCTATGTACTTGTTTAATAGAGAATTCCTTGAAAGTGCTGGTAAGGGTTCTGACCTTCTCTAAGTATTTGATTATGCCTGGCTCTTTTGCTATGTAAGTTCCGTTTACTTGATTAGCCATAAGCCGCGAATCTACATTTGCTTGGAGATTTTTTACACCCATTTGCTTTGTTATCCTGAGGCCGACTATTAAGGCTTTATATTCTGCTTCGTTGTTGGTAGCGTAGAACCTAAATCTTAAAGCATATGTGAATTCCATTCCTTCCGGGTTCGTAAGTATTAGGCCGGATCCATAACCATCTATGCATGATGATCCGTTTGTGAATGATATCCATGGGTCCGGAAGTTCTTCTTTGTCCTCCATGGGTGTATCTGAGGGGTCATCTTCCGAACGCTCCACAATGAAATCCGCTAGAATGTTCTTGGTCTATAGTGGATGTCATGTTCTTCTAGCTCAAAGCTCCAATTGAGCTATCATCCTGTAACCTCCAGATTTGACAGTATCTGCTTTATTGGTTGGTTCGTGATTACGATGATTGTGTGTGCCTGGAAATATCTTTTTAGTCGCTTGCTAGCACTTACCAGAGCAAGTATCAGCTCTCCATTGGAGTGTAATTGATTTCTGGACCTTTTAATGCACGACTGCCGAAGTAGATGGGCACTTGTTTCCCATCCCTTTCCGTCATTAGGACTGAACTGATAGCCTCCCTTGCAGCCGCCAGGTAGATGAGTAATTCCTCTTTCTCTTTCGGTGCGGTTAACATAGGCAACTCCGCTATCAATTTTTTCATTTGCTTGAATGCCGTTTCTGCTTCCGCAGTCCATTGGAAGTCACTTTTCTTTGTGCATTTCTTCAGAGTTTTGAAGAATGGCAATGATTTTTCGGCTGATTTAGATAGAAATCTGTTGAGGCTTGCCAGCTTCCCATTCAGTCTTTGCACATCCTTCAAACACTTTGAAGATGGCAGACTGAGGACTGCTTCTACCTTATCTGGACAAACCTTTAATCTGTCAGTGTTTACTTTGTACCCCAGAAACATGTCTTCTCTCATCCTAAAGGTGCATTTTTTGGGATTTAACTTCATGTTTATCTCTCTGAGGGTTTTGAATGTTTCCTCAATGTCTTTGATTACTTCTTGTTTCGTGCGGCTTTTAATGACTAGGTCGTCCACGTATACCTCCAAGTTCCGGCCAATTTGTTTTTAGAAGGCTTTATCCACCAGACGTTGGTAAGTTGCTCCAACATTTTTTAATCCGAACGGCATTTTTGAGTAACAGAATATTCCTTGGCTTGTGATGAATGCTGTCTTTTCCTCATCTTCCTTTGCCATTTTTATTTTGTTGATAGAAATAATGCATAAAATGTTATTAATATTTTTTCGATCTCTCTATGTTTTGATAATTACAAAATGTAAAAACGATTAATGAAAAATTAATTGTAAACAAGTAATTAGTAGTAAATTTTCATTTCGAAAATTTAATCACTTAAAGGTAAGAATAAACATATGCTTAATGCATTTTATGATCAAATGAATTTTTATTCAACCTCACATTTTTCATAAAAATGTCACAAACATTTTTATATCTTTTACAAAACATTTTTGGATTTAAAAGAAATGTTTTATTCAAAATAAATATTTTGAATTCAAATTTTATACCTAAAAACGGCTAGAAATGTTCCAGAAAACACCTCCCCCAAAAAAGATAAAAAATGGAGCGTCAGGCTTGGGCGGCCCCCTTAATTATAACGGGCGGCCCCCTTAATTTTAAGAGGACCGACACCCTAATTAAGGGGACCGTCCACGTGTTTTTTTGTCACAACTTGCCTATAAATACTTGACTATTCCCCACTGATTTTCTCACCTTTTGCACACTCTTTCTTTTTGTTCTAAATTAGTTTATACACTCCTTTCTTTCCTTTGATCATTTAATCATAAGGCTTTGTTTCCAAGTAATATCCAAGCTTTAATCCTCAAGTGCCATGTGAAGAATACTTCTATTAAAAATTCAAGTGAAGAATTATTATAGCTTAGTGTGTGTCCTTGCAATCTTGTTGCAATTGTATCATATCTTGTAAATCATTTGTGTATATTGTGAAGGTGTGTATCCTAGTTGTGTATACTAAGTAGATTGTGTTGATCATTGTAAGTATAGATAGATCGGGTTGATTCTTGGTAGGTGTGTTTGAATTGTAATTTCTGTGATCATGGTAGTGTTTAGTTAAAGTAAAGTTATGAAGAAAAGTATAGAAAGGTTGTGAAGGGTAGAGAAGTTGTGAAGTGAAGAATAGTCGTGTAGTGAAGAAGTCGTGTGCTGAAGCCAAGTAGTGAATTGTCGTGAAGTGGTGTGATTAGTCATGATAGATTGTTCTAGCTAGGATTAGAATCGACATTTGCCCCTTTTAGGGGTGTCAGAAATTGGTTGTAAGCTAAGATGTTGTTCGGATTTTTACGCTCCTAAAGGGAGCTGTTGACGTAGTGAAGATAAACTCTCGAGTTTGGTGCTCAGGGAGTTGGAGCTAAGGGCGAAGAGGTGCTTCGTTACCTTAACCACTATAAAATCCTGTGTTGTGGTTTGATCTTTTCATCTCTTATCTCTTTTTCCATATTTATTTTTTTATCTTATCATTACTTTGCTTGTTTAGTAAAAATTTTTCATATTGTGGGGGGGGGGGGGGCATTTAGTGAATTCACATTAAGTCGGCATATAAGTTCTTTATAAAAACATAACATCATTTTAAAAGCCCAGGTAAACTATTCAACCCCCTTTTTAGTTTTCCACATTGGTTTTATCAGGAGCAAGGGTCAAAACAGATTTTTAATAAATAAACATATTTTAAAACTTGAATTGATCTATGGAATCGGAAAAAATATTAGTAAGCGGATATATGCATAGACCACACATGTTAAAAAGTGATTGGGTTTATTTATGAAAAAATAGATTCGAAATTATGTGAAATCAAAAAGTTCTAAATATTTGGGAATGTTTATTACTATGGTGATTTTCTCATATTCAAAATAATCCCAAAACTAAAAGAATGAATTGTACATTTGATAAACAAATACGATAATCTTATAAAGAAACTTGCTAAAAATATTTTAAAGCTAAATGGTTGATTTATATGCTAATACCCACGTAAAGTTATGAAAGAATTTTTATGGTTAGTAACGCATAAGAAATTTGGTTACTTTATTAATCACGCCACCAGGTAATAGTCAAGTCAAAAAATAATAAAATAGATCTCTTGTTTACAATATGAACATTTAAGATTCAGGAAGAGGAATCGATACGATAATGCTTTGCTAGATTTAATAATATTATTTTTAGCTGAATGCACTTGATGAAAAGGTTGTCTAGCAAGAATTATGTAGTAAATTTCTTATCTAGGGCATTCTTCCTTAAAGGGCCCGCGCACCAAAAGTTACGGCTATTAAACTTATTGGGAACTTGAAAGTTTATGAAGTGATAATTAAGAAAGATTTCGAAATGGTCAAAGGCAAAAGAGAACAAAATAGATCTCTTGCTTTGAAGGCCAAAAAGGAATCAAGTTGTTGAAGATACAGTCGAATTCCTGATTGTTGGAAGACGAAGATATACACCATGGCCATAAATGAATTTAAGGAATTTTTTATAATAAAGACGTCGGAAGTTTTGCAAGACAACCATGAGACGAAAGAAGTCTTTTTCAAAGAAGTAGAAGTGACAATGATGGTAAAAGTGAAGAAAATGGCTTTTGTTGTGGAGTATACAAATCATTTCATCAGAGGATGGCCAAATTGTCGTAAGAAGCAATATCAAAAAGCTTTCATTAGAGGGATGGAGTGATAGTGGCGAAGATGAGGACAGAAATGGCTAAAGACGATACTTCGTCTTGTAGCTCATTGAATCTAATGAAATATGCTTAGGAAATAAACTTAGAGACCGATGAATGGATTAAAAGATAGTAGATGCTCGAAGACTATGACGGGTAAACGAAAATTGTTTTACAACAAAGAGTATATCGAAGCGACATTATTTTCCGAAGCAATTTACGAGGAATCATCAAGGCATAAGCGCATTCGATTTCTCATGACTCCTAATTTTTGAAAATGTTGAGCTCGTACGGTTTATTTAAAATTTAATTGCTTAGTGTTGGTCAAAATGAGTGTACAATAAATGCAATAGTAGTATTTATCGAACCATTGATGCGATGATAATCAAAGACGTAAAGGTCTTAGTAGGGGAATTAGAAAAAATGGAGCTATATGTGATGAAATTAAGAAAATAAACCCAGAAGATAAAAATATGTCTTGCAAACTTTAGTTGAACTCCACTTTATGGGGCATAGGAGATTAGGTCTCGCATATATGCAATTAATTCAACTCACATGCTTCTAAGGAATTAGTTAGATATCAACTAAGCTTAATTGACCGACATTTTTGTGACGCTTGCAAATTGGAAAGCAAGTCATTGCTAGTCACAAAGCAAAAAATTATAATTTCAACAACTAGATGTTGAATTATTAACATGGGAATTTTTTGCGGCCATCCGCCGTACGGATTTAAAGTGGAAATCGTTTTACATTAGTAATTCGTAGATGGACTATGCTTGATATACATGGACTAGTTTTTTAGAAAAATTAACCAAAGCATTGAGTGAGTTTGAATTATTTAGTAAATGATTCAAAATAAATTAGGTGCTCCATAGTTTTCATTAGATCGGAATCATGGTTTGGAATTTATAATGAAGTACAATTCTGGAAATACATAATTGAGTTAATGGATTTTCTCACTATTTCTCCGCTCCTGTTCTCACATCAAATGGTGGTAGTAGAAGAAAGAACCGCACTATAAGAAAATGAGTAGAAAACCATTTTAATATAAACAATTATTCCATTAAATTTTTTGGTGTTAATGCGGTCGATACATCAACCCAATTAATTAATAGAATTCTCCATTTTAGACATATTTTAGGAAAAAACCCATAAGAAGTTATTAGAGGAAGAAAACCAACCTTAACTATTTCAAGTATTTGGAAGTAAATGCTTCATTCTTAATACAAATATGATTACCTCACAAGTTCAACCCAAGTTGTATGAAGGTGTTTTACTTAGGATACTCTCAGAAAATAGCAAAGCCTATATAAGTCTTAACATACATACAATGAAAGTCGAAAGAATCCTAAATGTGACTTCGATGTAAACTCTTCCCCCGTCTAATAACTTCACCTTTGAAGGATGATGATTTAGCGATGAAGAAAGCTATTGAGGTTAGTAAACAGACCTTTAGGAAATATTATCGAAGATATTTTTTTGAAAATAATGTAATTATAAACATAAAAGAATTAAAAGTCATTTCATTAGAAAATGTTATAGGTATTTAAATCAAAGAACTCTTAAATCACAAGCCTAAGACATAAGTAATTTCTTATCGTTTTCTTTCATCCATAGAACCTAAATATATAATATGATGCACTTAAAGCTGAAAAGTTGGGTAAATTGCTATGCAAGTAGAATTAAAACAATTCGTATCTAAAGATCTGTTTGGGTATTAGTCTCAAATCATTATGGATTATGGACCATCATGGAATACCTAAATATGGTTTTTAGAAAATAACGCTACGAAATATGGTGCTTGTCGTATCTTGATAAAGGCTAGCGCTAGTTGCCAAGGTTATAATCAACAAGAGGAATTGATTATGACAAAACTTTATGCACCCGTAGATTTATTAGATTCCTAGAATATTGTTAGCTTATGCCATGCGTTACTAGAACTTAAAATTATTTTCTAATGGATGTAAATAGTGAATTCCTTAACTGTTTATCCAATAGGAGGTTTACGTGGCACAACCTCCGGGATTTATTGACTTCGTAAAACCTAATCATGTCTATAGACTTAAGAAAGCGCTTTACGGACTCAAACAAGCTCCTAAAGCTTGGTACGATAGATTGGAAAAGCCTTTCTTATTAAACATGATTACACCATGGGGGATTGGTAGATACCATACTCTTTACTAAAAATAAGGACCCCAATCTCATCATTGTTCAAATATATGTCGATGATATTATATTCGGATCAACTTGTCAAGAGATGTGTGATAATTTTGCTAAAATCATGCATGACGAAGTTCTATATGAGTATGATGGGGAACTAATTTTATTTAGGACTGCTAAATAAAACATTTAGAAGTTGGGTTATATTCTTTTAATCAATCAAAATAATATAAAGGAGATGCTTAAGAAATTTAGATTAGAAGACTCTAAGCCAATGAAAACTCTTATATCCACGGGAACAAAAACTCACAATAAGACGTAGTAGAAGGTGAGTCCGTTGATTAACACCAAATTTAGAGGTATGATAGATGTTTATTCTTACTTAACGGGCATGTAGGCCCGTATCATGTTTAGTGTTTGCCTTTTGCACGCTTATTCCAAGAGGATCCTTAAAATCTCTTAACCTATGAAGCGGTTAAACGTATCTTCAGTTACGTTAAAGGCACTTATGCACTTACGGATTTTGGTAATCCTAAAGGGTCCAGACATAGAAACCATAGGTATATGCGGGACTCTGATCATGCTGGTGAGATTATGTGGACCGAAAAAAAGCACTAGTGGTATTTTTACGTCGTTATGGGATGTTGTTTAAACATCTTGGTTCTCTATGAAGCAATCGCTTTCTCTTGCGATTTCCACTACCGAAGTGAAATATGTAAGCGGGAAAGGCATGTCAACAAGAAATATGGATTGAAACAAGCTCTTCGTTAGACTATGGCATTTGGTTAGATGACATTACTATAAATGTTGTGGTTAACAAAGGGCACTATAGACTTTAAGCAAAAATTTGTACTACACTCTCGTAACAAAAAAAACACATTGAGATTCGTCACCATTTCGTTCGTGTCAATGTATAAAAAGATTTTTCCATAGAATAGGGTGATCATCGGCACAAGATACATTCCCGATATCTCTAAATAAAACCTTCATTAAATGTGAGCCCTTCAATTACTTACGTCATAGGTCTAGGAAATGTCTGGACATATGATTAAATGCTTATAAGTAGTTTCATTACCATAATGACTGATAAGCGACTTAAAAGTAAATAGAACAATGGATTGAAATCAATAAAATGAGATGGCCAAAATCGAAAAAAAATGTTAAGACAAAAATAATTTGTGTCAGATGGGCGGGCCTCCATTAATTTTCTTATACGGGCGGTCCCCTTTAAAAATTAAAGGGGCCGACCATACCAATTAAGGGACCCGGCCATCTGACTAGTATGAAAAATTTTTTCTTCTCTTTCTGAGTGACACGTTTTAAATTACCCTTTATATTATTTTAATATTATTAATTTATTTAAAATTATAATAAGAATCATAAATGTCGATGATAAATATGCCGTGAGGCTTTGGAAAAGGTTCTCACTTTTATCCAAAGTGAATACCCTAATATTCCCCGTGCCCGTGTCCCGTCGAGGCGTGAATTTGAAAATCGAGTTTTGGTTTGTGAGACAATGCTTGAATAATCAAAGATTGGATTGGTTTTCTATTTCTACAAATATAATGCACAAACAAGTAAAAGAAACCTTAAAACGAAAGCAACTTAAGCTAAAACCTAAAAACAGGAACGTAATCTAATCTCGGTTCTTTAAAAATTCAAAATCTACAATTTTAACACGTACGAAAGCAATTTAATTTTTTCTAGGTCTATATGATAAACAGAAATTTAAAAAAAAAGAATTACATTTTTTTTGACTTTTTAATAATTTTATATGAATTAAAAACTGTTTTAATAAGAAAAATTAATTAAAAATACTAAATGAACTTGGAAAAATCTGAAAAAATGCAGGAACACGTAGATAATCTAAAATTCAACTTGCTTAGTATTGGTCAAATATGTGATAATAAGTGCAAAGTAATATTTACCGAACACGATAGCTAAATAATCAAAGACAAAAAAGTCATAGGTAGAGGAATTAGAAAAAGGGGTTTATATGTGATGAAACTAGGAAATAAACCGGAAGATAAAATATGTCTTACAACCTTAGATGAAAACTCTACCTTATGGCATAGTATATTAGGTCACACAAACATGTAATTAATTCAATCTATAGCATCTAAGGAATTTGTTAGAAATCTACCTAAGCTTAAATTTGATCGACATTTTTGTGATGCCTGCAAAATTGGAAAGCTCATGCTAGTCACAAAGCCAAAAATATGGTATCAACAACTAGATGCTTAGAATTATTGCACATGGACTTATTTAGACCATCCGCCGTATGATGCTATGGGGGAAATCGATACACTTTAGTAATTGTAGATGACTATTCTCGATATACATGGACTAGATTTTTAGGAAATAAAAGCAAAGCTTTCAAAGAATTCGAAATATTTAGTAAAATGATTCAGAATAAATTAGGATGTTCCTTAGTATCAATTAGAACGGATCATGGTCGGGAATTTGATAATGAAGTACAATTCGGAAATTATTATGACTTAAATGGGATTTCTCACAATTTTTCCGTTCCTCGTACTCCACAATCAAATGGGGTAGTAGAAAGGAAGAATTACACCCTATAAGAAATGAGTAGAACTATGTTAAATGAACAATTCATTCCATAAAACTTTTGGTGTAACTCGATCGATACATCAACCTATATAATCAATAGGATTACCATTAGACATATTTTAGGAAAAACCCCATATGAGTTATTAAGAGGTAGAAAACCAAACCTTAATTACTTCAAAGTATTTGGAAGCAAATGCTTCATTCTTAATACAAAAGATTACCTCACTAAGTTCGACCCAAAGTCGTACGAAGGTGTTTTCCTAGGATATTTACAAAATAGTAAAGCTTATATAATTCTTAACAAACAAACAATGAAAGTAGAAGAATCCTTAAATGTGACATTCGATGAAACTCCTCCCCCGCCTAAAACATCACCATTAGAGGATGATGATTTAGTCGAAGAAGAAGCTATTGAGGTTAGTAAAACAAGAACTTTAGGAAATGATCTCGAAGATAAATCTTTAGAAAATAATGAAATCATAAACAAAAAAGAATCGAAAAGTCATCCATTAGAAAATGTTATAGGTAATCTAAATCAAAGAACCTTTAGATCACAAGATAGCCGAAGACAAAATACTACTTTCTTTTGTTTTCTTCAACCAAAAAAACAAAAAATAATACATAAGCACTAAAAGATAAAAATTGGCAATTGCTATGCAAGAAGAATTAAACCAATTCGTATCAAATGATGTTTGGGAATTAGTCCCAATCCCTATGGTATATGACTAAATATTTGGTAACTAAATTGGGTATTTAGAAATAAGGCTTGACGAAAATTGGTGTCTATCATAAATCAAATCTAGGCTAGAAAGTTTGCACAAGGTTATAATCAACAAGAAGGAATTGATTATGACAAAACTTATGCGCCCGTAGATTAGAATCCATAAGAACATTATTAGCTTATGCATGCACACTAGACTTCAAATGAATTCTTAAATGATGGAAAGAGTGCATTCTTAATGGTTTTATCAACAGAGGTTTTATGTGGCACAACCTCCGGGATTCATTGACTTCGCAAAACCTAATCATTGTCATAGACTTAAGAAAAAGCTCTATACGGACCTCAAACAAGCTCCAAAGCTTGTATATAGATTGAAAGCCTTTTTCATATATTAAACATGAATTACACCATGGGAATGGTAGATAACACACTCTTTACTAAAAAGAAGGACCCCAATCTCATCATTGTCCAAATATATGTCAACGATATTATATTTGGATCAACTTGTCAAGAGATGTGTGATGATTTTGCCAAAATCATGCATGACGAGTTCGAAATGAGTATGATGGGGGAACTAAATTTTTTCTTAGGACTACAAATAAAACAATTAGAAGATGGTATATTCTTTAATCAATCAAAATATATAAAGGAGATGCTTAAGAAATTTGGATTAGAAGACTCTAAGCCAATGAAAACTCCTATATCCACGGAAACAAAACTCACGAAAGACGTAGAAGGTGAGTCCGTAGACAACACCAAATATAGAGGTATGATAGGAAGTTTATTATACTTAACGGCAAGTAGGCCCGATATCATGTTTAGTGTTTGCCTTTGTGTACGCTTCCAAGAGGATCCCAAAACCTCTCACCTTGAAGCAGTTAAACGTATCTTTTGATACGTTAAAGGCACTATACACTTAGGATTATGGTATCCTAAGGGGTCCGGCATAGAAACCATAGTATATGCGGACTCTGATCATGCAGGAGATTATGTGGACCGAAAAAGAACTAGTGGTATTTGTACGTTTATGGGATGTTGTTTAACATCTTGGTTCTCGAAGAAGCAAACCGCTCTTGCTATTTCCACTACCGAAGCCGAATATGTAAGCGCCAGAAAGGCATGTCAACAAGCATTATGGATGAAACAAGCTCTCGTAGACTATGGCATTAGGTTAGACGACATTCCTATAATGTGTGATAACAAAGGAGCTATAGACTTAAGCAAAAATCCCGTACAACACTCTCGTACAAAACACATTGAGATTCGTCACCATTTCCTTCGTGACAATGTTCAAAAAGGAAATATTTCAATAGAAAAGGTGTCATCAGAAGATAACATTGCCGATATTCTAACTAAACCCCTTAAATGTGAGCCTTTCAATTACTTACGTCTAGGTCTAGGAATGATGGAACAAATTGATTAAATGCTTACTGAGTTGTCCCATTACCATAAAAGACTGATAAGGAACTTAACAGTAAATAAAAACAATGAATTAAACTCAAAACCGAGATGCCAAAATCGAAAAATTAAGAATTTTTTTTGTCAGATGGGCGGCCCTCTTAATCCTTAATGGGCGGTCCCCTTAAAATTAAAGGGGCCGACTATACAATTAAGGGGACCGGCCATAATTAAGGGGACCGGCCATCTGACAGTAGGTATTTTTTATTCTTTCTGAGTCTAGGATTCTATTTTGCACAAAATTAAAAATTGGGAACTCTTCAAAAGAACAATCTACATACAAGATTACGTAACCTTGGTTTAGCCAAAATTTAAGATTTTCTACTTATGAATATATAAAAGTCCTAATTCACTTTAACAAAATCCTTCTCACGACTAGGAGTACATGAAAAATACATTTTCATACATTGTTGATATATGCTAAAAACATTTTTCAAATCATGCATAATGATCTCACATTTGATGCCAAAATATATAATCCAATATATACTTTGACAATTTTGTTTGAGCAACATTAAATCAAGGAGCACTTGGATTATTTCTTAGGTTTTCCTTTCTTAGAGTCGAAATAATCGTTACTCCACATTTGTTACATATAGGCACACACTAGGCTTATAAATGCAAATACATGCCTCACTTAAATGTATTTACAACATATAGTATTTGTTTAAAAAATCTTAAGAGCATTACAACTATTAGGAATATTAAAAGTATTTATATAATATATCTTCTCTTGAAGGCTTCATTTTACCTTCTTGCATGCTTGTCTATATGTTATTTCTTGCTAAATGCCCTTAGATTTGATCAAGCTTACAACAAAATTACCACTTTGTTTGCCTATCTTCTTGCTTGCTAAATGTTGTAGTTTTAGTTGCCATAAAAACTAAGACTTGCTGCAAAATGGCCACAAAACAGTCCACCTTTTTACCATTTTGTGAAACAAAACAAAAACCTGGACTTTCTGGACTTTTTGGACTTTCTAAGTGGCGGCCCCCTTAAATCAAAAGGGCAGTCCCCTTAAAATTAAAGGGGTCGGCCATGTAATTAAGTGACCAGCCACCTGAAGCACAGGTATTTTATCTGTTTCTTATGCTTTTTTTGGCCCTCTTTCTACTATAGTCATCTATATTTTCTCATTCTACAAACCATCCTTGGATTTGTATTCAAACAATGGTCCATCCCATACCAAAACACATCATCTTCCTAATATAAATAAACCTTCATCCTTAACACATTCATCACATTAAACTTGTTCTCTCCAATGTCTTCCCCTCACAAACCTTTACCCAAACCTTCAAGGGTTCCCAAAATGTCGGTGAGACACACATAGAGGAAGAAGTTGAACCATTGTAACTCTTCCAATGAGGTTGATGTTAACTTACCAACACCAATGCCCAAACCACAATCTCCTATCAATGAACCTACTACTCATTCAAACCATGTTTCACTACAATCTCATTCACTTCCACTTAGTGACTCTTGTGACACTAATGTTGGACAAGCTTCCATTCCACCAAGCATCAATCAATCTCAAACACAACCCTTATTTCCTCACTTACTCATCAATCCATATGTTGCTAGTATGCTTCATGCTCAAACTCATCCCTTGTAACATTCCGTATTCTCAGGTCATTTTCAATACTATTTAATTTCACTATTTATTTTTTTTCTCGTACGCATTCACTTTTAATTTTAAACTTTAAGTTAAATCGCGTAAACTGAAAATGATCATACAATGTAAACGGACATTAAACCGTTAAATGTTTACATCAAGCAAGTGTTATATGATTATTATGAGGATAATAAATAACTTTGTTCATCTTATTTTTATTGGCTACGTAAATTGCTTACGTTTCATAATAAAATACGTTTAGGCATACCCGGAAGTTCTAAAACCTATCTACGCCTAAACGAATACCCACGATTATACCCAATACTCAAAATAATCAAATATAACATCACATATATACAAATTATGCCGAAATTTTTGAGATTGGATCAAGTGTCATCATAGTTCATAATATCTAGATATTACATAAAGGTATGTCTTACACCTTTAGTCAAACTTGTCATGCTAACTTAACTAGGGTTAGAAAGTAACTAGGGTTAAGTTAGTAGGATATTTATGCTATAAATAGCCATGCATGCATGAGAAATATTTACTTACACTTATACTTAACAAATTTCATTTTCTTTCTCTCTTTTCTACACCAAAACCCACGGCATACTTAAGCCTCCAAACCAAATCCATACTTTGATTTTCTAAGTTTATACAACCCTATACACAACATACTTAAGGTATTCTAAGGTGTTGGGAAGCTTTGGTTCATCATTTTTAAGTAATAAGAAGAAAAAGGAAAGATTAGGGTTTTGAAAACCTAATCTTGGGTTATAAGCTTGGAAGCTTTGTTTTTGAATCTAAACACGGGTTTAGAACTCATTTCACATCTCTTACATCATTATTAAGGTTTTCTTAAATCCTTTATACTTTTCTTTCTTATGATTCTATGTATTACATGTTATATATAGCCATAATCACCACTAATGACTTTTAAATGTATAAAATGGATTTTTATTTGAGTTTATTAATTTATACACTTATTCTCATGTCCTAATGTTATAAATATCATGGAAAAGTAAATATAAAAGTATGTTAACTTATAGTTTAAGTATAAACATATTTAAGACAAATTAGGGTTTTATAATGTTTCTTAAACTTCACATGTGAAATTAATGAAAGTAAAAGGGTTAAACTTGTTACACATAAATTATAAGGACTAATGGATGAAATTGACTTTATATAAGTACACACATATTAAAAAAATGGTTTAAAAGAAGTTTTTATAGTAAACTAGACTAATTTAATAATACATAAAAACAAGGTTATTATAAAGAATCATTACATGAAAACTTAGGTGCTGTCCAAATTCGAATTTGGACAGTAAGGTTGTATGATAATTAATAAAAAATAATACGCCTCGTGACAATTCCGCATAATGATAAGAAAACTCGAAAAACCGATCTATAACGAAAAAGATACGTTAAAAACGAGTTTACGACTATAAATACTTTTATAAAACTATTTTTATAAAAGTTACTATTCATTACAGCAACTTTCATTTTTAAAACATCTAAAATATGATATAACTTTTAATTACGAGATCGTACTCGAAAGAATCGCTAAAAACGGAACTATAACGAATAAACTACGACATTTTCGATAATTAAAGTTTATAAAAGTAATTTTATAAACTATGAACAGTAAAAAGCACTATTCATCAGTGGATTTATCTTTATAAAATATAATACCTCTTTTAATAACAAAAACGTACTCGAAGGAATCACTAAAATCGGGATTAAAACGAATAAGTTATTACGATTACAAGTTTACGCTAATTAAAGCCTAAAACGACAAACGAGCTGTTGTGAACAGTAATTTTACTATTCATCGCAGAATCTTAAAAACTTAAAAATGTAATATTTTGATCACTCGTCTTACTACGAAGACGTGGACGTAAGAAACGCGAGCAACGGGCTTAAAACGACCAAATTAGGTCATTTTTACGAAAAGTATATTTATAAACGTTTTCACTTTATAAATATTATTTTACTAAAACGATTAGTCGGTGATTATGCTATATAGAATATTGAGTGGTTATCAAAGTGCTATAAATACTAGGAGTTTTCATATGAGGCCTCTTACGGATGGCGTATCGACGAGTTGTTGATTTACATTAAAGTGTCCTAACTCCTCGTAACGTCATTCATGACCTCTTAATTATGATAGCCCGCACGAATAGTACGATGTAACAACTATAAATTATGATTCAATATTTTGTAATTAAAGTACTCATACTTATACGACCTTAATTTAAATAGGTTGCATTTATCTTCTTGCTGAACGTTTAATCTGTATTATTTGGAACTATTCCTGTACTCAAGTGAGTTCATATCCCCCCTTTTACAGTTTTTACTGATTTATTAATATATGGGTGAGTACATGCTTTGCTTTAAATTGGACGCAAGTGATTTAAATATATTGATTATATGTTTTGCCTAAGTAGCGATACACCCTCAGAGCCCATCATCATGACTGTCAATTGCATGATGTAGCATTGTTAATTGCATTATTGACCGCGAATGATATAAATATATCTATGGATTAAACCTCCCGATTGGGTGATTAGCTATCACTTGGTCAATGAACGTTTGAAACCATGTCGGACTTATATGTTGCGGGTTACACATCGTACGGGCAAAATAACATGCTAAAAGTAGCAAATACAGGTTGAGCTTCATGTCAAGACTTAGTGCAACAGTAATGCTGGTTTTGGATGAAGGCATATGTTGTAAAACAATCACGGGAAAGTCTTGCGGTCCTGCATAATTTAAATACATAAACCTATGAATTCACCAACAATTTTGTTGACGTTTTAAGCAATGTTTTCAGGAGGTCAATAGGCACGAGGTGCCAAGGATGCATTGGATTATGTTTTGGATTGTACTGTTAAAGACTTAGGTGCATCATGTTTTGGGAAATCTATGTCGTCTTTTGTAATATTAAATAAAGAACAAGTAAAGCTATAAGCTTTTGTAATATGTCTTTTATTTAAATCCAAATGTTATCAAAATCTAAAAACGACTTTGTGTCGTACATATATAACATGTGCTGTTATCCTTGAAGTAACATGCCCCGGATCCTTATTCCGCTGCGACCCATTTTGGGGGTGTTACAGATTGGTATCAAGAGCCAAGGTTATAGAGAACCAGGTCAAAATGTTTTTCTGGACTATAACCATTTTCAAACATTGCAAACATACAAAAGGGTTTTTATGGGGTATCATAGATAAATTATTGCATTAGCGGATTAGTACTATATAACATTGCAAAGTTGATAATCGTGTTTATAATATATTACGTATATATGGATAAAGTCTATGTTCTAATATTACTTAATATAAGCTAATTTTGATATTCAATACTATCATTTCAGATCTGAGGGCACTTTATACGGATACATACACATCAGTATATGATCGACCCATCAACATGGGTCACCAGGAGTCGAGGGACCTATTTTTCAGGTTCCACCATCGCCAGACTACATACCTGGCCCTAAGGGACCACCATCACCAGACTACATGCCTGGCCCGGAGGAGCCAGAGCAGGCACCACCTTCACCTATTTACATACATTTTATGTTCGGAGCCTGTTTACACCCTGGAGTCTTACCAGGACGAGAGGTAATTCCCGCTGAGAAAGCCAATGCCTTGCTGCTGACTCGCCTTACGTATCAGTCAACCAGATATATACCAGAGTCCGACCTTGAGGAGGAACCAGAGGAAGGATGACGAGGAGGATCCAGCCGACTATCCTGCAGACAGAGGAGACGATGATGATGATGCTGGATGAGGAGGATCACTTAGCTCCTGCCTTACCCTAACAGCTGTTGCTTATTCATGACTGACCATGAACCCAAACCTTGCTTATCGAGTTACGGCTAGGATGTCCATCCGACACCGAGGCCGCCGCACCGTTCCTCTCATCGAGGAAGTTGCTGAGAGAATGTTTAGCCTTACCTACTCCACCACCATCACCTCTCTCCTCCATACTCATCACCACTTCCTCAGATACCCTGTCCGCCATTACCTATACCATCACCACCACCCAATAGCCCTACATATGTTGAGGGATCTCTGGGATCCCGAGCTGCTGGGATTAGACAAAGAGATGCACTACCATCTCCTGTTCATGAGACTGAGATGCCTGAGATTTGTTTACGCTTCGTAAAAGGCCGCGTCGTACTAACTCCTTGGTCCTCGGATGCGAGGTCGGGGAGAGTTCGGACCGCTGGTACTGTGCTAGGCAGTTTGACCAACCACAGCTGAAGTAGACCCGTATGAGATTTTGCTGATATGTTAGATGCCGCACCAAGTATGCCAGACGACTATAGAAGTATAGGCTATGGTAATACAGATACATGGGATGACCTTGTAGGAGCCATCCAGGAGATTGCACCGACCACCCTAGAGGGGGTCAATCAGAGAGTTATTGAGTTGGCTACTACTGTTGACCAGGAGGATGAGATCATATATTACTTACTGGAGATGCACGAATATGACCGAGCTCGTACTTTAGAGCCCTAGTCAACAGGTTGGACATGATAGTCCATTCATAGACGCACTAAAAAAAAGCCCTTCGATAGAGGAAGAGAGCCAGATTAATCTCGTGCCGCTTGGGCACGGTCGATGAGATGCTGCAATCGAGTTACATTCTGAGGGCATATCCACTTCAACTATCGTCATGGAGCTCAGCAGTCCGAGATCACTGCGTAGCAGGCATCAACTGTAGGAGGCAGTCGGTGATTCAGATCTGCAGAAAGCAACATATGGAGACAGAGACAGTTATGAGGCACTAAAGATAGTGAAGAGCCTCAAGACACAGATGATAGAGCTACAGAACTGCAGGGACCTGCTAAGGAATCCTGCAACCAGTGGCTACTAGTAGGAAGCCAGTAGCAGTTCTTAGACTAGGGTTATGATTGTAGCTATTGTACAGTCTGTTAAGTATTATGGGTTATTCCCAGCTAGCAGACTGTATAGATCTTTTGTTTTGTCTAGCTACTCTGTTAGATCTTTTTGTTCATAAATCTGGCTACCTTTGTACAGCCACTAAGTATTAAGAGTAACCTCGCTAGTATGGCTTTAGGTTATTTTGTCTTGTAAACCTAAGTGGTTGTGAAAATCCATTGTATTTAAACCAATCATGTATTCAATTCCCTAAAGTTATATATGATAAGTTGGATATGTTGTATACGAAATCGAATTCTTTTATTTTTATTTGTGAATGAATGTCGATTTGTTAATTTCAATAATGTTGTGTATTTCACCATGTTTTATGATCTCGTTTCAATTCATTATGTATGACATTGGGTTATGGTTAAGAATTTTTTTGAAATCTAACGGGTATTATGTTTTCTTGTGATTTAAGAAAATGGCACCAAGAGGAAGGCCCACAAGGCCCACGAGGTTAAACCCAGGTACAACTCCCCCACCAGTCACATACCCTACTACCACCACTTCGGTCACCAGTGCCCAAACAACAGCCATGATCGAGCGATGGTGTCACTAGCTGTGTTTGGCGCATGTGCTACAAACCCGAAATGCGATGATAGCCAAACCTCGGGAACCGGTGTGAGAAGGAAATGAACGCATTGTTTCGAGAGTGCACCTATCAAACTTCATGAAATGTCAACCCTTATTCTTCATGGGTCAGAAGGAGATGGTCGACTTGACCCAGTGGTTTAGAGGATGAAATACTGTGTTTCGCATAAGTAACTGCACCGTGGAGAAATCAAGTGAAGTTTGTCACTTTTACTCTTAAGGGAACTGCTCTTAACATGGTGGAAACTCAACTACATAGAATGCTAGGACAATGACTAATGCGGTCGCATATCAATGACTGTGCTGACTTGAAAAGAAGATGACAACAAAATATTGCCGAGAATGAAATCAAGAAGATTGAGCAGAATTGTGGGAACCAAAAGTACAAGGCACCGATGTAGTAGCCTACAACCAACGCTTCCAGGAGCTAGCATTGCTGTGTGACAGAATGTTTCCTGAAGAGACTGACAAAATAGAAAGGTATGTCGGTGGGATGCCCGACCTGATTTACTCAAGTGTTGTGGCATCGAAGCCAAAGACCATGCAGGAAGCTATTGAAATGGCGACTGAATTGATGGATAGCGATTAACACTTTGGCTGAGAGACAGACAGAAAACAAGAGGAAGTTTGAAGACGCTCCTCGAAATAACCAAAACCAACCACCAAACAAAAGGCAGAACACAAGCAGGGCTTATGCTGCCGGGAACGGTGACAAGAAACCGTATGAAGGGACTAAACCTCGATGTCCCAAGTGTAACTTCAACCATTACGGTCCTTGTATACCAACATGCACTAACTGCAAGAAGCTTGGCCACCTGGCCAAGGACTGTAGGAGCCGGCCTGCAACTGCAAATAACAACAACAACAACCGCAATAACAATAACAACAACAACCGTAACAACAACAACCCAAGAGCCCAAGGGGCAAATACCAATGCCATCGTTTGCTTTGAGTGTGGGGCTCCAGGCCACTTCAGGACGACGCCCCCAGTGGAAGAACAAGAACCAGGGAAATGGCAACGCTGTAGCCAGGGCTTATGCAGTGGGAGTTGCAGGGCAAAACCCAGACAACAATGTTGTGACGGGTACGTTTCTCCTAAACAACCGTTGTGCTTCCATTTTATTTGATACTGGTGCAGATAGAAGTTTCGTGTCTACTCAATTTAGTACTTTGATTAATATAGCCCCCACTACATTAATCACCGGTTAATAATGGTTGAATTAGCTGATGGTAGAATAATTTGGGTAAATACGGTATTACTGGGTTGCACGTTAAATTTTCTGAACCATCCGTTTCACGTCGACCTAATGCCTATAGAAATGGGTACTTATGACGTCATAATTGGCATGGACTGGTTGACGAAATACCAAGCCGTAAATTAGCCTGAGCTAAAGAAATCGTTCGTATTATCCATTTTGGGAGCGAAATCTTATTTTTTCATGGGAGATCGGAAGTAGAAAATAAACGCGGGACTAATCTATTAACATCATCTCGAACACCACGGCCCCAGAAGTATCGGCTACAAAGGATAGTCACGTCTTTTTTGGAACATATTACCATCAAGGAGAACTGGACAGCCAAGTCCGAAAGAAGAAAGTCAACTGCAAGATGTAGCGATCGTACAAAAATTTCCGAAGTTATTTCCCGGAGATTTGCAGGATCTTCCACCTACCAGACAAGTGGAATTTCACATCGATCTAGTACCTGGTGCTGCACCTGTAGCACGGGCACCTTATCGATTGGCCCCATCCAAAATGAAAGAATTGGCGGATCAACTACAAGAGCTTTCCGATAAAGCTTTATAATCCTAGATCGTCACCCATGGAGCTCCATTTTAATTTTTGTCCAAAAAAAAGATGGACGATATGGATGTGCATAGATTTAATCCGGGAACAAAACATAACACCGGTGAAGAACCGTTATCCGCTACCACGCGAATTGAAAACTTTTATTCGATCAACTTACAAGGGTCGAGTGTCCCAACCAATCAAAAGATCGACCTATATAACAAGGTTTCACAGACTATAAAAGGAACACCAATTGTGGTGGTCTCGAGAAGAAGACTCCTCGAAGACAGCCTTCAGAACTCGATATGGACATTATCTAATAACAAGTCATAGCCGTTTTGTTATACCACCGCACCAACTGCTGTGTTTAAGGACCAATCATACAACCGAGTGGTATGCAAACCTTAACTGGACAAATTCGTAATTGTCATTTTAATTGACGATATTTGATCTACTCCAAGAACAACCATAGCACGAAGAGCAACTTAAAGATAATATTGGAGTTGTTGAAGAAAGAGTAGTTGTATGCAAAATTTCCAATTGACATTTGGATTACCAAGTACAGTTACGTCGGTCACGTGATGATAATAAAGGCATTCATGAGGATCAAGCCAAGATCAATCCGTTAAAGATTGGTCTGATCTCCTAATACACCACTAGATTCTTAGTTTCTAGGGTCTTGCTGGGTATTTATCGGACGATTCATTGAAGGGGATTTCAAAGATCGCATCAACCAATGACAAAGCTCACTCAAAGAAGGTCAAAGTTTAAGTGGGGTGACAAACAAGAAGCACATTCCAGGTTGTGTAAAGCAGAAGTTGTTGTAGTTGCACCAATTCTGGCTTTACCTTGAAGGGACGTGAAGATTTTATCGTAATACTGCGATGCTCCAAAGAAGGGTTTGAGCGCTGTGTTTGATGCAAGGGGAAAAGGTTATTTCTTATGCATCACGCCCAGTTAAAGATCCATAGAAGAACTATACTACTACATAGAAACTGGAACTTGAGCAGATTGTTTGCGCTAAAGATATGGAGCACTATCTTAGGTACCAAGTGTACGGTGTTAATGATCAAGAAAGAGTTAACAGCATATTCTTAATCAGAAGGAATTGAACCTAGACAACGCCGATGGTATAGTGTTGCATAGTGATTACGATTGGATAAATCGTTATCACTCAGGGAAGGCAAATGTCTTGCGATGCATTGGAGCAGAAGAACGGGAACCCACCGTATAAGAGTTCGAAGCTTTAGTCCATGACTATTAAGCATAGGAACTCCTAAGACAAAACTGAATCCAAGAAGTATTACTGAAGCACAGAAACCATAAAACCATCAAGAATGAGAGATGTTGAGGTATGCTGATTGAAAAATGCTAAATATATCCAGAGGCAATTAGAACGGAAAAGTTGAACCTCGTACGGATGGAACCCATGCCTCAATGCAGAGTTGGTTACCTTGTTATGGCGATTTGCGGACTATGATCATGCATCTGCTACACTCCACAAATCCGAAGTATTTCCTATCCATCCAGTTTCCAAGAAAATGTATACAAGATGGTAAAGAGCTATATTGAGGCCAATAATGAAAGCTGATATCGCCACCTATGGTTAGCAAGAGCTTGACCTGGCTAAGGTTAAGGCCGAACATCAGAACAATCGGTTGTTGTACACCCGAGATACTCAATGGGAAGTGGGACAATAACACGATGGATTTTGTCACTAAGCTTCCTAAGTCATCACATGGTATGACACCATTTGGGTAATCGTTGACCGTACATACAAGTCCTCAATCTTTATACCCAGAAAGAAACTGACCCCCTCTAGAGAAACTTAGCGAGAATGTAACTTAAAGGAAGTAGTAACAGGCATGGAATACCGGTCCTGGATTATTTGTCATCGTAGACCCTAGGTTCGCATCAAATTTCTGAGTCACTCAAAAAGCTTTGGGTACAAGTTTTAGACATCTAAGAGTAGCGGCAAATCATCCGCAAAACTGACGAACAAAGCGAGATAACCATTCAACTCTCGAAAAGGATAATAGCTTAGAGCTTGTGAGTGATCGACTTGGAAATGGATTGGGTTAAACATTTGCCATGGTCGGGATGTTTTCATACAATAACAGTTATCATGCTAAGCCTTAAGGCTGCACACCTTTGAAGGCACAGTTACGGTAGAAAATGCCTTTCGCCTGTTTGTTGGGCTGATGTTGGAGAAGTCCACAACTCACTGGTCCAGAGATCATACAAGAGACGACTGATAAAAATCATTCCAGTTAAGCAAGAAGAGGCAAGCCGCCTCGTGATAGGCAAAAGAGCAACTCTGATTTGAAGCGTAACGATGGAGTTTGAGTAAGAGATAAAGTGATGCTCAAGGTTTCCGCCTTGGAAATGGGTAAGTACGATATGGCAACGATGGAAATAAATCCAGGTTATTGTTGGACCCTTCAAGGTAAAAAAAAAAGGTTGGAGAACATTGCATACAGCTTGAGCTATCCTGAGGAGCTGAGCATAGTTTCATAATAACATTTCACTGTGTCCCAACTTAAAGAAGTAGTCATGCTGACGAACCTTAGCCGTATCCGTTGGAGTGGACTTCATTTTGATTACAAGCTTCAGTTTGTCGAGGAACCTATAAAGATCACTGATCGTGAAGTTAAACGGTTGAAGCGAAGCTGTATCCCATTAGTCAAGGTTCGATGGAACTCCAAGAGAGGTCCAGAGTTTACATGGAACGCGATTGATCACATTCCGAAGAAATACCCACATTTGTTTTTATTATTTATTTTTTTTTATTTTTTATATTTTTTTATTTTTTTTTTTATATTTTATTTTTTATTTTATTTCATCAAAGACCGGGCCTCGTATCAAGTGCTGCCTCTAAGCCTTGAGAATAAAGAACAGGTGACAAGGCCACACTAACCGGAGGTAGATTATAACACCACGTGTTTAAGGTCAGTATTATGACATTAATTAATTCAACAATTTATATTTAGTGTTTATTACTCGTTTACTCTTAACCGTAAACGTTAAGTTTCAATTCGCGTACACTGAAAAAGATCATCAAAAAAACGGGCATTATAACGATTAAATGTTTTACATCAAGCAAGTTGTTATATGATTATTATGAGGGAATAATTAATACTATTGTTCATCCTTATTTTATTGGCTACGTAAAAATGCTTTACGATTCCGCGATAAAATGCGTTTAGGAGCATTCCAGGCAAGTTCCAAAACCAGAACTACATCCTAAACAAATACCCACCATTATACCCATACTCAAAATAATAAAAAATAACATCATAGAATATGTATATTATGCCGGAAAATTAGATTAAAGTACAAGACTTATCAACTTTACATAATATCAAGATATTTTAAGAATCAAACTCTTACCCTTTAACACTTGACTTAGTTGATTAACCTTAACCATGTGGTTAGAAAGTAAACCAAGGTTAGGTTAACAAGATATTTTTATACTAAAAATACACATGCAAGCATAGGAACCTTTACCATAAAACTCTTTAAACTTAGGCAAAAATTATTTTCTTCCTCTCCTTTTATAAGTCCAAAACCCCACGGCTCAAACCCCATTTAATAATACAATCCATACTTTATTTTATTTCACCTATTAAGTGTATACACACCTCATACTAAGGTATGTCTAAGAATGTTCAAGGTTGTATAAGCTTTGAACATGTTTTAGCAATGTATATTGCAAGATAGGGTTTCAAACCTAAATCTAGGTTTATAAGCTGTAAGCGTTGGTTTTGATATCGAAAACACGGTTTAGAACTTATTTCTCAACTCTTACATCATCTCTAAGGGTTTCTTAAATTCCTTTATACTTTTATTTTCTTATATTTATATGTTATATGTTAATTATGGCTATAATCACCACTAATGACATTCAAATGTTTAAAATGTGTTATAATTGAGTTTATCAATTTATCCACTTATCTTATAGGTCATATGTGTTATATAAATCATGGAAAATAAACAAAAAGTATGTTAACAAAGGTTTTAAGTATAAACATGTTAGTTAAAATTAGGGTTTTATAAGATTACTAAATCTTCACATATGAAAGTAATGAAAGTAAAAGGGTTGAACTTGTGTTCGACAAAGAATTTTACACGGACTAGGGATGATATTGAACTTTAATTAAAAGTCCCACACAAGTGTCAAATGTTTTTAAGAGTTTTAATAGTAAACTACAACTAAAGTAAAATAATACAAAAACAAGGTTTTTATAAAAACTATACATGAATACTTAGGGGCTGTTTTAATTCGAATTTTGGACAGTAGGTATTGATATAATATAATAATAATACGTACACCGTGACAAAAAATAAAAAAATTTAGAATTAATTTTTCCAAATGATAAGAAAACTTGAAAACCGATCATAACAAAAAGAACGTAAATTACGAGTTTACGACTATAAAATATTATTATAAAACTAAAAAAACTATTTTATAAAAGTATACTATTCATTAACAGCAACTAATATTTTTAAAAACATCTAATATATGATATAACTTTTATTACGAGAATTCGTACTCGAAATAATCGCTAAAACGGAACTATAAAACGAATAAACTACGACATTTTCTATAATTAAAGTTTATAAAAGTAATTAATAAACATATGAATAGTAAAGTACTATTCATCAGCGACCCAACTTTTAAAAAATAATTACCTCTTTTAATAACAAAAACTACTCGAAGGAATCACTAAAATCGGGATTAAAACGAATAAGTTATTACGATTACAAGTTAATCGCTAAATAACGCCTAAAACACTAACTAGCTGTCAATGGAGAACAGTAATTTTACCTGTCATTCGCAGAATTTTTAAAAACTTGAAAATTAAATATTTGTCACTCGTCATACTACAAGACTGGACGTAATAAACTCGATGCAAACGGCTTAAACACCAAAACTAGGTCATTTTTTATGAAAAATTTTAATTTAAAAAAACGTTTTTCACTTTAAAAATAAGAGTTTACTAAAACGATTAGTCGTGATATATGCCTATATAAGAATATTGAGTGGTTACACAAGTGCTATAATACTAGGGAGTTTCATAATGAGGCCTCTTCGGATGGCGTATCGACGAGTTATTGGATTTACGATTTAAAGTGTCCTAACTCCTCGTACGTCATGTCATGACCTCTTTAATTATGATAGCCCGAACGATAGTACGAGTAACAACTATAAAGATTCTATTTCAATATTTTTTTTTAATGTAAAAGTACTCAGTACATATACGAACTTAATTTAAATAGGTTTGCATTTATCGTCTTGCGTGACGTTTTATCTTGGATTATTGGACCTATCAGACTCAAGGTGAGTTCATAGCCCACTTTTACAGTTTACTGATTTATATTCTTTGGTGGTGAGAACATGCTTTGTTTTATAAATTGGAACGCAAGTGTTTTAATATATTGAATTATGTGTTTGCCTAAGTAGCGATACCCTCCTGAGCCCAACTTCATGACTGTCAATTGCATGAGTAGTTGTTAATTCTTTATTTGAGCACGAATGATATAAATAGATCAATTAGATTAATCCCCCGTTTGGGTGATTAGCTATCACTGGGAACGAACGTTGACCATGTCGGACTTAGATGTTGCGGTTACAACATCTGTACGGGCAAAATAACTGCTAAAATAGCAAAATACAGGTTGAGCTTCAGTGTCATGAGCTTAGTGCAACAGTAATCTGGTTTGTGATTGTGGGCATATGTTGTAACATCACAGGGAAAAGTCAAAAAGAAATGTATGGATAAAGGGTCTAAAGAAAGAAGCCCTCCACACAACTTAAGGCAGAAACCGGGTCAATACATATGCTGTCAGAATCACAAGTTGATTGCTGACATTGAAAACGACATCATGGACCCAGTGATGCAATGCACAACCCTTCCCAGCCATTCGGGTTTCTCTCAACAGAAACTTGTCTCATTTGTCACGGAGATACACACGTTATCTATTGACATCTCATTCCGAGATCGTTGATATTGAATAGGTGGCAAACTGCTCCAGCCTCCGAGTACTAAAACCAAAATGCACTAATCGAGTCTAGAGCCAAGAGATCAATAAAAATCTCGTTAGGACACATTCCATTTCAAACACTTGTTGAACATCATCAAGTTCACAAGCTGTTATCAAGAGTCCTACGCAATATCATTGTGATATTTGCCAGAACATCCGAGTGATACTAATGTATTCACAATGAAGATGGAAATCCTGCTTGAGCCAGCATCAAACAAGCTCTTGGTAGGTGACTTGCGAGATTCTATATGAATCAAACTTGTGACAACTGGATATCGATTTGGTCCAGTAAATGAATTGACGGTTGATGAATTTTGATAAAAACATGACACTCTCGATGTGTTACAAAAACTCTTTAACGAGTGACACGTCGATTGATTTTCAAATCAATTTTCTCGTTTATCACTAACGTAAACCTGCAGGTCAAACGGTGGTAACGGCAACCTCAATCCCATTCAAATGCTCAATCTACGAAGACATACTATCTAGAAAGCTCAAGATTTAAAGACAAAGACTTCCGCAAACTCTGAAATAAAGCTTTCAAGATAATGCAATAGTATGAGCATGTTGGTCAAAGACACAAGATCGCAAGATGGCTTAGCCGATCGCAAAGCATGAAGGAACAAGATTACAACGAAGACAAAGACCAAGAACACTCGAGCTTAAACGACAAAAGCAATCTCACTGATCTCATGAAGGAGTGTCATCAATGAACTCACTTCGGGGGAGATTGTTAGCCTCAATTTTATTGAGTCAATAAAGGAAGCTCGTTCCCGTGTTCAAGACCTCACTTCGGGGGAGATTGTTAGCCTCAATTTATTGAGTCGAACAAGGAAGCTCGGTCACTCTACGATGGAGCTTCGGTCTCTAATTAGTTAACGTTGTAATAGGATATTATCGGGAATCGGGCTCGATAGTGAATCTAATATTGTATATGTTTCGGGTTTAATCCCAAGCAAAACCCGAGCCCGGGTCCTAGTTAAATATCCCGCGCGTACCTTTAACGTGACGGGGTATATAAGCTTTTTCTTATTTAGAAAAAGCTAGTTGTTCATTTTCAAATATAATTCCATTTCTCTTTTCTCTCATCTCTCTCTCTAAACTCTCTCTCTAGAACAACTCTTTCTTTCTCCTTTCTAGTTCTTGATCCGTGATTGATTCGTGTTATGAAGTGTTAAACGGGATCCTACACTATGGAATGCAAGATTGTGGGACAAATTCTGATTAATCATGCATTGAGTTATGCTCTGACTACAACTGCAGATGTTCCAGCTGTGTACATTCAACAGTTCTGGAAGACTGTCAAACAAGTGCCAAATGCTAATAATACTATTCGTTTCACGATTGACAGAGAAACAATCTCATATACTGTGGATATGTTTCGTGATACAATCTAGCTGCCAGTAGAAACTCATGGTCATCTATTCATTAAACCTGCAAATTTGAAGTTCATCCAAAGATTTTTGAAGATTGTAGGCTATGAAAGAATTTTTAACAAAGTGAGTGCTTTCTACACAAATAATCTTGCTCAACCATGGAAAATGATATTTAAGGTCTTCAACCGTTGTCTTACTACTAGAACATCATGTCATGACCGGGCTAAAATTAACATTCTTCAAATCTTTCATGTTGTCATCAATTGGGTTTATGTTGATTATGCTGGACTTCTGTGGTAGGACTTTATACATTATATTCAGCAAAAGAAAGATGTGACTCAGTACCCTCGTGTCACCAAGTTCATTATTGTGGATCTTATAAAGAAGTTTCCTTCTATTGCTCAAAGACTTTATGAGAATTATCATTCTATCAAGGATGATATTCCATTGGTGAGCATGTATACTACGGGGAATATGACCGTAAGAGGGATGCTGATTTCAAAAGCGTTTCTTACTAATGACATATATCCTACTATGTAGTATAAGGAGTATGAGAAGGTATTTGGTCGGGTAGACGTTCCTACGATTCAACCATAGCTGGTTGAATCTACCCAAGAAACAAATAGGATACCTAGAGCCACTAGGATACCTACCCCTGCTGCTATTGAAAAGAAGAAGCGAAAACAAGTTGCTGGAGAGTCTAGTACACCAAGGAAATCTCTTAAGGTTACCATCAAACAAAAGAAACCGAGTACAGCTCCAATTCCACCTCTAAGTAATTACAGAGAAATGGATGAAATTGCTGAGGCAACTCTTCGTAGTCTCACAATGCATAAAACTGCTATTGCTGCTGAGGCACAAGAAAATGTGGCCAAAGTTCAAGAAAATATATTGGAAGAGGATATTGCTAAGATGGTTGATGGTGAAGATGAAGATTCTTATGCAAGTGTGAAAACTAATCTAATAACATACTAGATGAGAGGGAAAAAGAGGTGATTCTAGAAAGAGAGTGGGTTGGATGAACACTTAGAAAGAGACAGTTAACATAATATGAAATGCATAAGTGTGTGAAAAATGAACAACCAACCATATCTCCAAGGCATGGAGAGGTGTATAAATACTTACATGTGGGCATGGCCTTGGGCCTTCATGGGTTTGTCCATGGGCTTTATCTAACTAGCCTAGTAAGTTTCCAAAAATTAACTTAACGAGCTAACTATAATTATCTATAGAAGTGACCGACACTTTCGTGTTCCTAACAATCTCCCCCTAAGGGAGGTCACTCTATTTTACAAAAACTTAAACCTAGCATACTATGCTTTATCTTTAGTCTTGAGCTCGTAGTCTTTAACTTCAATCATTAACTTGTGATTTGATGTAGTGATCATTGACTTTAGGCTTGAGCTTGTTCCTTTATCTTGACTTGAATGTGAAAATGTGATATTGAGCACCTTGAGATCATCAACCAAGCATAATCTTGTTTTTCCATCTTGTAAACTTTGCCATCTTGTGAATTTGTGACTTCTGGACCGACATGCTCATACCTTTCTTGATTTGTTGACTTGAAAAGCTTTATTGCTGCATCTTTCTTGAAATTCTTTAACTTTAACACTTTGTCACTTTGAGAAAGACGTTCGGTATCAGAGTGACAAAAACTTCTTTGAAATTCTTTGACTTTAATACTTCGTCACTTCAAGAAAGACGTACGGTATCAGAGTAGAGGAAGTCTTAAAACATGTAATTGAGCTTGCATGATGTCTTTATGTTTGTCGGTTGAGTATGAGCATGTGGCTATCAATCTTGTGAGTCAGCTGGAATCAGGTACCTTCACCTCCATCTTTAAGTATCTTGCATTAAAATAGTTAGCAATAAAGCAAGGGGATGAATATGGCTTTGTCATTCGCCCGTGCTTGGTTGGAGTAACCTTCGAATCCATGAGGATCGACCTGTGATCAAGTAGATTCAATTTAAGAAGAATCTCCTTAACAGGATTTCCAGCTGAAGTATAGAATCTTTCTAACACATATGCATTAGATTCATCAAACTCAACATGTTCTCATTACCGGAACGTCTCAAAGCAGACATCACGATAAGAGTAAACCAGTGAGTTACTATCTCACCGATTGAATAGAAAAATCAATTTGAAAAATCAATCGACGTGTTACTTGTTAAAGTGGTTTTGTAACATATCGAGAGTGTTAATCATTTCAAAAATTCATCATCAATCGTTAATCCATATACTTGAACAAGTTTGATTCTTGTATAATCGAACCATCGTTTCTTTCCAGTTGTTACAAGTTTGATTCATATAGAATCACACAAGTCACCTACCACGAGCTTGTTTGATGTTGGATCATGCAGGATTTCCATCTTCATTGTGAATATTAAATATCACTCGGATGTTCTGGCAAAATCACAAGGATAATGCGTAGGACTCTTAATATATATCTTGTTATTCATATTGTGTGACTTAGCAAGCATAATTTTGACAAGTGTCCTAATGAGATTTATGGATGATCTCTTTTGGCTCTAGACTCAATAGTGCACTTTGGTTTTAGTGATCGGAGGCTGGAGCAGACTGCTACCTTTTCAATATCAACTAACTCGGAGTGAGAAAGTCGATAGAAATGCGTGTAATCTCTGTGAGAAATGAAACAAGAGTCTTTTGAGAGACCTTGAGTGGCTAGGGAGGGTTGTGCATAGCGTCACTGGGTCCATGACTGTCTTCAATGTCAGACAACAACTTAGTGTTTTTGACAGTTTATGTATTGACCCGGTTTCTGCCTAAGTTTATGGAGGGCTTCTTTCTTTTCACCCTTTATCTTTACATTTCTTTTTTATTCTTCAACCTCTTCAATGCTTACCGAGACTTCATAACTAACACCTTGTTGGGTTTGTTCTAGTGTTAGCTCCATCTCAGTCGGCATTATTCCTGATTCTCACTTTTTCTCCTTTTGTATCATACCTAAGGACATCTACACTAACTAGTGGATATCCCTGAGTAGATCCCTCCGGTTCTGGCTGGATCATGAGATTTGAATACCTATGCCTAACCACCTTATAACTCCATAAATTTAAGTGCATGGTTGGTCTTTTGGGTATTCCATCACAATCCTTCAAAACCATTGAAAAGTTCAATCAAAGTGTTTGATATAAATATCAAAAAGATTTACACTTTGAGAGTTTTTTTTCATTATCACTAAAAGCTCCCCCTTAACATGTGCATCTTAATCGTAGTACATGCTAAGTGTAGAGTGCATTGAGTCCATTTTATATGATCAAATTTCAGTACAAATTAGGTTCATTTTAATCATAGTTTAATCACATTTTCTCCCCTTATCCAAAATGTTAATCCCTTGATATTTTGGATATCAATTGATTAAACGTTCGGGGACAAAATGTTACATAATATATATCAGGAACATTTTAATGCTCCCCCTCAATATTTAAGGGTATATAAGACAGTGCTGAGTACAATGATTTGAAAATTTTTGAATTCACTAAGAAATTCTTGAAAATTTTGTACTCGAGCACTCCTTATAATCACCATTAAGTCTACACTACATATATACATATTCACAAGATTATTATGTACGAGGTTTGACCTGAATGATGAGAACATCATATGATAGAATCATATGGTTCTTTTGTAGCAGCCGTAGGTCTTCCTCGTAGTCTCTTATAAGAAGTTGTCTTAGCTTCCCCCTAAATCAGCAATCCTTTTTTGAGTAGATTCAAAACTTTCTTGCAAGCCGCCTCAAGCGGTCTTGATGTAAAAAGCCCAAATATCCAAAGTACACAATTAATTCAAAATTGTAACACCAAAGTCAATTAAGTTCCGGATGTCCGCATTTATCCTTATATGATATAGATGATATAAGTTGAAACACCAAAGTCAACTAAGTCTTGGATGTCATAATTATTCCCTCTAAGTAGTCGAAATGATAACACCTAAGTCAACTAAGTCCTAAATATACTCATTTCTTTCTGCAGAATACTAACAAACTTAAGGAATCATCATATTTATCAAACCTATATGTACCTCTTTTGTCAGCTATTCTACTCTCCTTTTAAAATATAAGCTTAGTGATAAACCATTTAAGGAAGCATTTATTGAATCAGTAACTAATCTTCTCACGCTTAGAATAATTATTTTTTCAACACTTCCCCCTGGGAACTCAAATGATGCATACTAAATGATGACGAGATGTCTCTTTCCCCATGAGGTTAAAATAGTGCACCCAAAAGAAACAAAAAAGGCCTAAAATCAAAAGAAGCTAACCATGAAGATAAGTTCAAAAGAAGGCCATGGAGTCTATCATGAATACATCTACTCCTTCCCCCTTGCTGGTTTCGATACCTCGAAATCAGCAAAACCTTGTACGCACATATACTTGAGATCGTGTTTGAAGAATTAATAAGCTTAAATCTATTCTGTGATAAATAACTTCAAGGCTTTTAAAACTATGAAAGGATTTCCAAGCATTCTTAAATCTTTTACAAACTATGAGGTGTTAGCAATATTGATCGAATGTTGTTTAAAGCCTGAATTCACTAAGTCTCAAAGTTCAAATAAATCCATAAGTTTTTAAACAAATGACATCTAAATCTCTTATAGTTAATATAAATTAACTCCTCTTGAAATTGTGATTCGTCATTATCAAAATCTTTATCCGTTTATTCCGTGACTTATGTTGAAAGACCGTTTTCAAAGATTATTTGATGACACTTCCTCCTCCTCAACTAATGACCCGTTTTCTATTTAAAGAGTTGTAGTCATTGTTTGAGTGGTCGAATTGTCATTGAAAATATTTTTGTGATTACTGAAAACACTGATTCATTATGAAGACAACTTTTTACCAATAAAAATAAGATTTCTCTTATTTTGACAAAGAAATGCACTGACACGTACATTAATATGTATAAAGGAAGCACGGGTTGTGTTGCAAAGTAAACACAAGCCTTTGCATGGTCATTAAGTAGACCATGCCCGAGAATAAATTCCCATTGAGAGGTCAAGTTTTCTTTTTGAAATACTTGCCTTTAAGATGACGACCGGGTTGCTATCGGAAATAATAGCAAGCCATATGTCATGCTTTCTATTCGAACTTTATTTATAACTTTGTGCCATTGTTAAACGACATTTCTGAAGCTGTAAATATTATCGATGCTAGAAAACATAACATGAAAATATATTTTTGTCTTTTTGTGATTTTTTAATTTTGTATTTTGTTTTTATAAAATTTTATAAGAAGTGAAAAAATCTTTTTGTGTTTTTGTGATTTTATATATACATATTATACATAGGATATAAGAATATGTACCACCACTATTCTTCGGCTTCATCTGCCAGTTCTTATAGAGTCTCAAGAGTAAAACTTCTCATCCCCAGCTTGTCGATAAGGAATTCAATTGTTTCTCGACATAAAGCCTTGGTGAAGATGTCTGCCAACTGGTATTTCGTACTGACAAAGTAAAGCTCGACGACTCCATTCTCCACTTGCTCTTTTATGAAGTGATATCTGATGTCTATATGCTTTGATCGAGAATGTTCAACATTGTTGCAGCATAAGGCAATACAGCTTTTGTTATCACAGTACATTGGAATTTTATTGAATCTAAGGCCATAGTAGATAAGTTGTGATCTCATCCAAAGGACTTGAGCATAACAGCCGGACAAGACTATATATTTAGCTTCCGTACTGGATATTGCAGCGCTTTTCTGCCTTTTTGATGACCAACTAACAAGTCTGTCTCCCAACA